>BGPR01014996.1:3885-15529 GCA_013235015.1 Araneus ventricosus
TAATATAAAGCTATTTAATGATCTAAAAAGGCATAGAATACTTGAGATGTTTATGGATTATACGTAATATAAAGCTATTTAATGATTAAATTTTAGTTTAAAGACTGAAAATGCCATAGTTCGATGCACGTACGTCGTACGGTCACGACTGTTAAGGGGTTAATGTTATGGAATCTTGAAATCAAAGAAAAAATATCCGAGCATATCCTTGGATAATTCTAATAGATCCTTGGACAGGTCTAAACGTTAATATTTTAATAAATTAATCAAACATATCCTTAGACAATTCTAATCGATCTTTGGATAGATCTAAACTCTAATACGTCTAAAAAAACCTCCTGAGCATATCCTTGGATAATTCTAATAGATCCTTGGACAGTTCTAAACTCTTATATGTTAATAAATTAATCAAACATATCCTTAAACAATTCTAATAGATCTTTGGATAGATTTAAACTCTAATACGTCAAGAAAAACACCTGAGCATATCCTTGGATAATTCTAATAGATCCTTGGACAGATCTAAACCCTAATATGTTAATAAATTAATCAAACATATCCTTACACAATTCTAATAGAACTTTGGATAGATCTAAACTATAATACGTCAATAAAAACACCTTGGATAATTCTAATAGATCCTTGGACAGATCTAAACTTTAATATATTAATAAATTAATCAAACATGTTCTTAGACAATTCTAATAGAGCCTTGGATAATTCTAAACTCTAATAAGTCAAAAAACTCCCGAGCATAATTCTAATAGATCCTTGCACAGATCTAAACTCTAATATGTTGATAAATTAATCAAACATATCCTTAGACATTTCTAATAGATCCTTGGATAGATTTAAACTCTAATACGTCAAAAAAAAAACTTCTGGGCATATCCTTGATAATTCTAATAGATCCTTGGACAGATCTAAACTCTAATACGTTAATAAATTAATCAAACATATCCTTAGACAATTCTAATAGATCTTTGGATAGATCTAAACTCTAATACGTCAAAAAGAAAATCCGAAAATTCCCTTGGATAGTTCTAATAGATCCTTGGATGCATCTAAATTCAAATACGTCAAAAAAAATTCGAATACGCCCTTAGATTGCTTAAAGCTGCAAAAATATTCTAAGAATCCACTCATCTTTGCTTTAGAAAAAAGTTAGTGATCATCCTTAAATTTCCATCCTTAGAAACATTATAATGTTACGAAGCTGTAAAGTTGTTTCCCTTACATTCTAATCTTATGACAAGAAAGCGAGTTTTACAGGGGCTTTACTGCAAGCCAAGTGAATGCACCCCGACCTTGAGGACAAACTTGGACCATTTTGACAACTTCTAGAACGAAGTTTCTAGAAAATTCAAGAATTATCGTCTTATCTCTTCTAGGAACAGAAATTTAGAGAACATTCGAGAGATTTCTATGTGACGTCACGAGGACTGAATCGTCTTTCGAGCTTCCAACACAGCTCAAGCTGGTGAGCTGATAGACATTGAGCGCTGTTACTGGTATTTATTAGTGATTTGCTGTCTGTTTGTGTTATTAATTCATAAAAGTGCTGATTAGTTTTGTTGCCTGTGCAACGTTTTGTTTCCTGAAATATTCTTGGAATAAAGAGTCGTTATTTTTTTCTATCCTGCTTCTTGGACTACATTCAAGTATACCCACAGAACGATTTTTTGTAACACATTTTTCCAAAAGGACATTCAAAAGAAGGACTTACCGGACAATAATCTCTTAAATTTCAAACAAATACCGGCTACTGATTTTCTCTTCATGACTCATTGTAAAACCATTTTAAATAGGACCAAACGAAATTCTGCCTTTATTTATTGAAGTGAATAAGAATAACATCAAAAAGTTACTGAGAAAAATTCCACTTTCTTCTTATAATTTTTTCTTTTGACGTATACTGCATACGTCTCTCCATAGTGGTCTAATGGTGTGTCGGGAAAGGAAAAAATTATGACGTTTATCCCGCTAAAGTTAAACGTTTATAGCTCCGCAACAAAATAACATAGAGAGTTGGTTTTAGTTTCATTTAACAGAGAAAATTTGACATTGAATATTGCAAAAAGAATTGTGGAATTTGGAATTACGGTTTAGTCACAGTCGAGCTGCAAATTTGGTGAAAATCACGAAACATTTTGATGACGTCACAGCGACCGATGCGCGCGAAACGCAGACTAAGGCAATTCATTCATCGATTGCTCGAAATATTACTCAAGAAGTGTTGAATTACGTCGAATTTCGTGAGTTAAACGCTTATAGATCCGCCAACAAATAACATAGAGAGTTGGTTTTAGTTTCATTTAACAGAGAATGATAGACATTAAAGTTTTCAAAAATAATTTTAGAATTTGTAATTACGGTTTAGTCACAGTCGAGCTGTAAAGTTGGTGAAAATCACGAAAAATGTTGATGACGTTACAGCGACCGATGCGCACGCACGCCGACTAAGGAAATTTATTTATCGATCTGAGGTTCACGCGGAATATTACTCAAGAATTGTTGAATTACGTCGAATTTCGTGCTAAAGTTAAACGCTTATAGCTCCGCAACCAAATAACATAGAGAGTTGGTTTTAGTTTCATTTAAAAGAGAATGATAGACATTGAAGTTTTCAAAAATAATTTTAGAATTTGTAATTACAGTTTAGTCACAGTTGAGTTGCAAAGTTGGTGAAAATCACGAAGAATTTTACATAGATAGAGTCACACTAGACTAATAGTCACTATAGACTATAAAGTTTATAGTCACATAGAGCGACTTTAGCCACAGAAAATCACAGTTGAGTAAGTCTACGCCCCTCAATCCCAGCGGCCGTTTCGCAGAGACAGCCTCCCGTCGATTTTTTTAAATTGCGTTTTATGTTGTTTTCGCATTCGAAAAGGGTAAAGTGAAATAAGTGAAGATACTAAAGTAGATAATGAAGATAATAAGTGAAGATAAACAAGTGAAGAAATTATAAGAGTCAAGTGAAGTTATTTTATTTTTATTCTTATGTGGCATGCTAAAGGTGTGATGTATTTTATGAAACTTCTGTGTTCTGCGTATTGACAAATGAGCTCAATCTTATTGTATTTCGTAAAATACTTCTTGTCATGCTGTTTCTCAATTCATTTTTAATTCATGCAAATATCATTTTTTTTAAGTAAATAAGCAACTATTTGCATAACACGCAAAAAAAAATCTCTCTCACCTAAATCATTTTATTGATGAGTAACTCCAAGGCCTGTTGCATAAAAAAGTGTCTAGGTAACATCTACTTCGCCATTTTATGCAATGATTCAACAAAACTTATCTCGTTAAACAATAAAGTCAGGCGATATCGTTCTGTAACTAAATATCGCGTTTCGAAATCCACGCGATTCCGTGAAAAGCATTCATCATAATATTGTGATTGCGCAAAAGCCAGCGATACAATCAGAATGGGGATGTGAGCTAATCTTTTGTTACACGCTTCGAGCTGTGCATCAAATATCCAATCATTTTCCGAGACATTTTGAAATGTCCAATGATCACGCGGAGTTTAGGCGTGATTTACCCGCGTTGAGCAACCTCCACTAGGATTTTGGCAATGTTTACATTCGAAACCGGATGAAGATTTTTAACACGCATCATTAATTTTGTTATGGTTATCAGGCTTGAAAACGTGACACGTTAAAGATTTCTGGAATCAAATTTCGTTCGAAAAGATCTAGTTGCCAAATAAGAACATTGGAAACGTCGACATATTAAAGGCTCGTGTTCTCTGCGTAAATTTTTGATGTATCCATAATATGACTATACGTCCCGTTTTGAACGGGACAGTCCAGTTTTCAGGCAGCTTGTCCCGTTGTCCCCAAGCACAGCTTTGGCTCACAAATGTCCTGCTTCAGGCAGGTTGTTCCTAACATAGCTTCAGGTCACTAAAAACTGTCCCGTTTTAGCGGTTGTTGCCTGTTATCCCTAAGCACAGCTTTGGGTCACCAAAATGTCCTGCTTTTCAGGCAGGTTGTCCTATTCATAGCTTCTGGCCACCAATAAAATGTCCTGTTTTCAGGCAGAGCTTGTCCTGTTGTCCCTCAGTTTAACAGCTTCGTCTGTTCACTAAATGTCCTGTTTTCGGAAGTTTGATTGTTGTTCCAAGCACAGTCTTGGGTCACCAAATGTCCTGTTTTCAGGGCAGCTTTGTCCTGTTGTCCCCTTGCGAGCACAGCTCTGGTCACTCAAATGTCCTGTTTTCTCATAGCTTGTCCTGTTGTCCCTAAGCACAGCTTTGGTCACCAAATCGTCCCGGTTTAGGCACCTTGTCCTGTTGTCCCAAGCATAACACCTGGTCACCAAATGTCCGTTTTCAGGCAGTTTGTCCTGTTGTCCCTCAAGCACAGCTTTCTGGGTCACCAAATGTCCTGTTTTCAGGCAGCTTGTCCTGTTGTCCCCAAGCACAGCTTTGTCACCAAATGTCCCAGTTCCAGGCATCTTGTCCTGTTGTCCCCATAACTTCTGGTCAACAAATGTCCTGTTTTCTTAGGTAGCTTGTCCTGTTGTCCCTAGCACAGCTTGGTCACAAATGTCCTGTTTTCAGGTAGCTTGTCCTGTTGTCCTAAGCACAGCTTTGGTCACCAAAATGTCCCAGTTCCAGGCGCTTGTCCTGTTTTGTCCCAAGCATAAGCTTCAGTCACCAGTCCTGTTTTCAGGCAGTTTGTCCTGTTGTCCCAAGCACAGCCTGGTCACCAAATGTCCTGTTTTCAGGAGCTTGTCCAGTTGTCCCTAAGCACAGCTTGGGTCACCAAATGTCCTGTTTCCAGGCACTTGTCCTGTTGTCCCCTAAGCATATTTCGGGTCACCAAATGTCCTGTTTTCAGGCAGTTTGTCCTGTTGTCCACCCTCAGCTTCAAGTCACCAAAATCTCCTGTTTCCAGGCAGCTTGTCCCGTTGTCCCCTACATACTTCGGGTCACCAAATGTCCTGTTTCATGAACTTGTCCCGTTGTCCCTTACATAACCCCTCACCAAAATGTCCTGTTTTCAGGCAGTTTGTCCTGTTGTCCCCAAGCACAGCTTCTGGGTCACCAAATGTCTGTTTCCAGGAGTTGTCCTGTTGTCCCAAGCACAGCTTGGGCTCACAAAATGTCCTGTTTTCAGGCAGTTTGTCCCGTTGTCCCTAAGCACAGCTTCGGGTCACCAAATGTCCTGTTTTCAGAAAGGATAAATATGGTAATCAATTTCAAAAAAAGTGCGAAAAAGCTTTCTAAAAAAATAGGATGATAATGTCTATTAAGACACGAATGAGGGCATACGTCTCACACATATTCAAGTCAGTCAGAGACCTACTATCTCGCATTTATTTCTAACTATATTATAGCCAATAATTGGCAGAATGAAACACTTGTATTTTCATCCGAATGCACGAGTGGAATTGTTCAAAACACTTTGATGCCAATCATTTAAATCATGCGAACTGTTCGTATAATAATGGAATATATTCTGTATGCCAGGCATTTCTCTGATATAAATAAGTTGTGGACGTGCGAAAAAAACATAGTTGTAAAACTTAAAGGAACGTTAATTACCAAAGTAAATTTTAAGAAATATAATAGTTTTCATTCTTTGACAACTAGCAGTCGGATGTCCAGAATGACACTTGAGCTAACACCTTCTCCAAACTTCCACCCACCAAAGTAAGGCACAAGTGACCTGCCACGTCAAATTTCACCTGCATCAGGGATCACATATACGGCGCAATTCATTGGAATTAGCTTTCGAGCTTGGGACCATCTGACCCCAATCCGATTTACCACCAAGTTTACCAACGATGTCCAGCAATTAGTATGAGCATAGTCTGGGATAAAAAAGTTTCCATACTTTCTTTCCTCTTGTTTTTCTATTAAAAGTAACATGCCCGAATTCATTTACACACAATTATACACTTTGCAATATGAGAGAGAATTACATAGTGATAGATCATGCGTTAAATTATTTCAAAAGTGGTTATCTAGTGTGAAAGGTCAGATTTCGCAAAAAATGAATTCGTAGATATTTCTGACTAGGGAACCATCCGATGCCAACGCACCTGCCACTCAAGCACACCGCGGATCCAGCAATTAGTATGGATATCTGGGATAAAAAAGCCTATAATTTCCCTTTCCCTTGTTTTTTTTCTATTCAGAACATACCCGACATTTACACCTATACACTTTGCGATATGAGAGAGAATTAGATAGATCGCTATAAATTATTTCAAAAAAGTGGGTATCAGTATCTAAAAGGTCAGGATTTCGCAAAGTGAATCATAGATATTTGAGCTTGGAACCATCCGACGCCAAATCCAGACCTTACCAAGCCGACCGCGGACGTCCAGCAATTAGTATGGGATAGTCTCGGAAAAAGCCTATAATTTTCCTTTCTTTTCTTCATAAAAGTAATACGCCTCGAACATCATTTATCACTAACAATATACTACACTTTGCAATGAGAGAGAATTATAGATCGGCGTTTAAATTATTTCAAAAGTGTATCAGTATCTGAAAAAGGTCAGATTTCTTGCAAATGAATCATAGATATTTTAGCTTCTGGAACCATCCGAGCCAAAATCCGTGACCTACCACTCAAGCCAAGTGGACGTCCAAGAAATTAGTATGGATAGCTGGGATAAAGGCCTATATTCCTTTCCCTTGTTTTTCTGAAAAAGCAATATTGCCCGAATTATTTAACACAATTATACACTCTTGCAAATGAGAGAGAATTAACTAGCAGATCGGCGTTAAAGCTTATTAAAAGTGGTATCATGTGAAAGCGTCAGATTTGCAAAATGAATCAGATATTTTCAGCTTTTAGGAACCATCGACGCCAAATCCGTGGTCTTACCACTGTCACCGCGGACGTCCAGCAATTAGTATGGATATGTCTGGGATAAAAAGTTTCACTATTACTCTTTCCCTTGTTTTTCTATATAAAAGTAACATGCCCGTCATTTAACAAATACATACACTTTGCAATATAGAGAGAATTAATAGAAGATTCGGCGTTTAAATTATTTCAAAAAGTGTAAGTACTGAAAGCAGTCAGATTTCGCAAAATGAATCATAGATATTTTCGAGTCTTGGAACCATCCGACGCCAAATCCGACCTACCACTAAGCCACCCGCGGAACACGTCAGACCTAAATAGTAGGATACCTGGGATAAAAAAGCCTCATAATTTCCTTTCCTTTTTTTTCTATTAAAAGTACATGCCCGAATTCATTTTACACAATTATGTTACCACTGTACAATATAGGAGAACTAATCAGATAGATCGGCGTTTAAATTATTTCAAGTGGTACTGCATGTGAAAGGTCAGTGATTCGCAAAAATGAATCGTAGATATCGATGTAGAACCTATCCGACGCCAAATCCGGCCTTACCACTAGCCACACGACGTCCAGCAATTAGTATGGATAGTCTGGGATAAAAAGCCTATAATTCTCCTTTCCTTGTTTTTCTATAATGTAACATGCCCGATTCCATTGCCACAATTATACACTTTGCAATAGTAGAGAGAGAATTATAGGATAGATCGGCGTTTAAATATTCGCCCAAAAGTGGTAGGTCAGTATCTGGAAGCGTCAGATTTGCAAAAAATGAATCATAGATATTAACATCTGACTGCAACATCCGAGCAACTTGACCATCAAGCCACCAGTGACGTCCAGCAATTAGTATGGATAGTCTGGGATAAAAGCCTATAATTTCCTTTCCCTTGTTTTATAGGCTTTAAAACAAATAACATGCCTCGAATATTTATTCGGTGGAATTGCACTCTTTGAAATATGAGGAATCTAAGAGGATATATCGGCGTATTATTATTTCGACAAAAAGTGGTCATAGTATGTAGAACAGATTCGCAAAAATGAATCGTAGATACTCTGAGCTAGAACCATCCGACGCCAAACTGTGCCTTACCACTCAGCCACCGTGACGTCCAGCAATTAGTATGTGATAGTCTGGGATAAAAGCCTAGTAATTTTCTTTCCCTTGTTTTCATTAACCAGTACCATGCCCGAATCTCATTTACAATCATACCATTTAGGAATAGGAGAGAATTACAGTAGATGACGGCGTTTGTAAATTACTCAAAAGTGGTATCAGCAGTGAAAGGCTCAGGATTTCGCAAAATGAATCGTAGATATTTCGAGCTAGGAACCATCCGACGCCAAATCCGTATTCCTTAGGCTCACAAGCCACCGCGGACGTCCAGCAATTAGTATGGATAGAATCTGGAAAAAAGCCATAATTTCCTTTCCTTGTTTTTTCTTATTAAAACATAAACCCGAATTCATTTACACAATTATACACTTGGCAATAAGAGAGAGAATTACATAGATACGGCGTTTAAATTATTTCAAAAAAGTGGTATCAGTATCTGAAAAGGTTAGATGTTCAAAAATGAATCATTAATATTTCGAGCTTGGAACCAACTGGACGCCAAACTGCACCTTACCCACCTAAGCCACCGTCTGGTCCGAATTATGTATGGATAGTCTGGGATAAAAAGCCTATAATTTCCTTTCCCTTGTTTTGCTACTAAAAGTAACATGCCCGAATTTATTTACACGCAATTATGCACTTTGAAAAGAATTCAAGAGATGATCGCGTTAAATTATTTCTAAAAGTGGTATCGTCTGAAAGGTCAGATTTCGCAAAATGAATTATAGATATTCCAAGGTATAAATCATAGGGTTCCGCTTAAGACTGAAATATATTTCTATGAATTCCCTTCGCCATTTCGACTTCTTTAACTCTTCACCGCTGTCTTTTTTTCTTCTGGCCCCTTTAAACTGGGCATTTTGGAGAGATACGACATGAATTGGACTCTCCCAACCTGGGTGTCGTTTACCCCCACCCCCCTGTTGTAACTTCTTCCTCTTTTAAGGCAGTACAAGAAAATGGGCGGTTGTGGGCAAGGTTAATTGGACCCCCACCGCGCTTATCTCCTGAGCGATCTCAGAAACTCCCCTTCCCTCAGAAGAAGCCAACCTCCTCAGACCGGCCTTCGTCGTTGTTAAGGGAAAATTTCTAGACATCTCTCGGTTTGAGAGGGTTAAACAGAATATTTCCGAGGAAGAACAGACCCCCGATATCCTCCACCTTCATAGTTAATGTGCTTTCTACTTGCACCGTTTTCTTCCCTAGTTTCTCTTCCTTAAGGAAGAGATACTTCGGGTATGAGGATGGGAAGTTGTCGTATGACTAAGAGCGCCCTATGCACTCTTGGTGACATTTAAATAGTGGGGAATGTTTAGCAGTTTTCTATTCCCAATGTTAAGTATACCACCTGTGAAGGGTGAGCTCGCTGCATGAATCGGGCCGGGTACAGAGTTCATTTTTACGATGCATGGTCGATCGTTCATGTTTTGCGTATCACAAACAAGCCATCACCCCGCCCTGCCTTAGCATCCGGGTCGAATTTCAATGACCGGCCGCTACGACTTCATCGGGCACTGTGGCATCCCAGATATCAAAGAAGGTTGCGGAAAGGTTACAATTTCACTTTCCATAGGCTGTCCGCGAAAGCATTTCCGCAAGGTTTACATAGGAAAGCTTTTTATGAACCACCTGTCCCTTCATGTGTAGCCCCGTCCGGTATCGTGGTTACTGCGCTTGCCTTCAAACTCTATGAACTCGGGTTCGATCCCCGGCTCGGAGGAATTTGAAATTTCGCCACAATCTACAACGAAATCGTACAATTAAATTCAATTATAAATTATTAATTAATGAAATTAATAATTAAGCTTTGAATTATTACGATACCTGATTGACATTCTAGATAACTCTAAGATGACGTCAGAAGGCGGGGGTGAAAAAAGGGGTTCGGACCCTTCTGCAGGAGTACGGCTTAGAAGGGGGGGTGAAAAAAGGGGGGTTGGATCCCTCTGTAGGAGTACAGCTTTGGGTGGGCTTTTGTCCGCCGAAGGAGGGCTCTTAACAAACTTTTGAAAGGCCCGAAACAAGCTTGTAATAAAAGCGTGGGTAAATCTTACTAAAAACCTTACAGAAAGCCTTGTTTTTTGTTGACTAGCGAGCCTTTCCGCTACCTTGCCGAAAGGTTCAACCCTTGTCATGGAAACCTTTGTGACAAACCTTTACCCTTGCCGACGACAAGGTTTTCCAAAACCTTTTGACAAGCTTTCTTTGCTATCTGGGGTCATTCGTGCTTTGTGTATCACAAAGAAGTCATCACCCCCACCATGCCTTATCAACTGTGTCGAATTTGAATGACCGGCCGCTACGACTTCATCAGGCACTGTGGCATCCCAGATAGCAAAGAAGGTTGCGGAAAGGTTACCATTTCACTTTCCATGGGCTGTCCGTGAAAGGATTTCCGCGGAAACCATTGCCGCAAGGTTTGCGTAGGAAAGCTTTTTATGAACCACATGTCCTATCATGTGTAGCCCCGTACGGTATCGTGGTTGCTGCGCCTACCCTCCAACTCTATGAACGCAGGATCGATCCCCGGCTTGGAGGAATTTGAAGTTTCGTCGCAATCTACAACGAAATCGTACAATTAAGTCCGATTATAAATTAGATTAATGAAATTAATAATTAAGCTTTGATTTATTAAGATACCTGACCTGATTGATATTCTAGATAACTCTAAGATGACGTCAGAAGAAGGGGGATGAAAAAAGGGGTTCGGACCTTCTGCAGGAGTACGGCTTAGAAAGGGGGGTGAATTGATCCTCTGTAGAGTACAGCTTGGGTGGGCTTTTGTCCGCCGAAGGAGGGCTCTAACAAACTTTCAAAGGCCCGAAACAAGCTTGGCAAAAGCGGTAAATCTTGCTAAAAACCTACAGAAAGCCTTTTTCGTTGACTAGAACCTGCCGAAAGGTTCAACCCTGTCATGGAAACCTTTAGACAACCTCTCTGCGACGACAAGGTTCAAAACCTTTCAGACAAGCTTTCTCTGCTATCTGGGATGATAGTCCCCATTACGAGCGGCTCATGCGACCATCCCCTCTTTTACCGGGTACGACCCGTCACGGAGATGGGCCCCAGAACCACACTACCATTTCTGTACACTGGGGAAACGAGAACCCTTGCTCATCCGGCTTCTCATTCGTTAACTCGCGGCGTATATCTCTCATGGCGTCAGGAATCCTCAGACTTTTGAAAGATTTCAATCAAAATGTCCACCAAAACAAAAAAAACAATAATACAAGTCAATCTACAACTTGATTTATTATCACTATCCATTTCACGAGTTTCCGACCGAAGTAGACCGTGATACCTGCTCCCGACAGCAGCAGACTCTTTGCCCTTTTTTTGTATCAATGGAGCGTGTAAAAAAGAAAGAGGGCTATATTCTTTTTATCCCAACATGTACACGCATCAGACGTTGAATGATTGATCTTTGATGGATGATACTATCGAATTTATCGAACGCTTTTCCTTGTAGAGTCTGAAACAAAATCTGTTTGGAATTATATAACGCATTTTCTTTTTTTAACCGTATTTTAAAATAATTAAAACCGTTCTAAATTTAGGTTCAAATACGGCTCTGTTTTTCTTGTTGTAAATTTTACTTGTTTTTAAGGTATCCGAATGGTTTAAAATCGTCGTTTCTGATGAAATTATCCAACAAAAATTACGACTTAATAGCAATACGTAACTGAAGTG
>BGPR01014996.1:15554-37190 GCA_013235015.1 Araneus ventricosus
ATAGATCAGCTTTAAATTATTTCAAAAAAGTAGTACATGGATGTGAAAGGTCAGCAGATTCTAAAATGAATCGTAGATATTTCGAGCTAGAAACTATCCGACCAAATCGTGGTTACCACTTGCCACCAGGACGTCCAGCAATTAGTATGGATATCTGGGATAAAAAAGCTATAATTTCCTTTCCCTTGTTTTTTCTATTAGCTAACATGCCCGAATTCATTTACACTACATTATAACACTCTTGTAATAGGAGAGAGAATTACCCATAGATAGATGGCGTTTAAATTATTCAAAAAATAGGTATCAGTATCTATAGGCATGGATTGCAAAATGAATCATAGATATTTCGAGCTTGCGGTACCATCCACGAATCCAAACTCTGACTACGCTTTCACCAAGTGACGTCCAGCAATTAGTAGTTGGATAGTCTGGGATAAAAAGTGCCTGTAATTTCCCTTTCCCTTGTTTTTGCTACTTCAAAAGCCAATAAGCATTCGCCCGAATTTATTGGCCATGAATTATGCACTTTGAAATATGAGGGAATCTATGAGATATATGCGTTTATCATTTCAAAAAAGTGGTAATAGTATGTGAAGCAGATTGCAAAATGAACGTAGATATTTCCTTGAGCTAGGACCATCCGACGCCAAACTGTGGCCTACCTTCAAGCCACCTGCGACGTCCAGCAAATTAGTATGGATAGTCTGGGATAAAAAGCCTATATTCCTCTTTCCCTTGTTTTTCTATTAAAAGTAACATGCCCGAATTCATTTACACACAATTATACACTTTGCAATAGAGAGAATTAATAGATAGATCGGCGTTTAAATTATTTCAAAAAGTGGTATCAGTATCTGAAAGGTCAGGATTTCGCAAAAATGAATCATAGATATTTCGAGCTAGAACCATCCGACGCCAAATCCGTGGCCTTACCACTAAGCCACCGCGGAATCACCAGCACTAGTAGATATCTGGACAAAAAGATTTTCCTCTTTCCCGTTTTTTGCTATTAAAAGTAACATGCCCGAATTCATTTACACACAATTATACACTTTGCAATATGAGAGAGAATTAATAGATAGATCGGCGTTTAAATTATTTCAAATGCGTAATAGTATCTGAAAGGTAGATTTTCAAAAATGAACCATAGATATTTCTGAGCTTATGAACACATCCGACCCAAATCCGTGACCTACACTACTAAGCCACCGCTGGACGTCCAGCAATTAGTAGGATAGTCTGGATAAAAGTATAGACTAAGTAAAGCAGAATTTTTAACGGATTCTTGAAGATTAGGATGATCGTAAATCAAAAGTACTTCTAATTTCTGCAACAATTCATGATATCCAAAGTGTATAAACAGGGTTCTGCTTAAATTGAAATATATTTCTAAGTGAATTCCTCTCATTTCTGACTCTTTAACTCTTCAATCCTAAGTGCTTTTTTTCCTTCTGGGCTTTAAAACCTGGGCATTTTGGAGAGGATACGACAATTGGACTCTCAACCTGGGTGTCAGTTGTCTCTGCAAACTACTGTTGTAACTCTCTTCTTTTAAGGCTACAAGTACATGTTGTTGGCAAGGTAATTGAATTAGCGCGCTTAGACATTACCTAGAGTGATCTCAGAAACCCCTTCCTCAGAAGTAGCTTCGCAATCTCAGACTGGTCTTCAGGTCGTTGTTAAGAGGAAAATTCTGACATTCTCTCGGTTTGAGGGTTAAAAGAATATTTCGAGGGAAGAATAGACCCCTGATATCCTCACCTTCATAGTTAATGTGCTTTCTACTTGCACTGTTTTCTTCCTAGTTCTCTTCCTTAAGGAAGAGATACTTCTGATGAGGATGGGAAGTTGTCACAGACTAAGAGCGCCCTCATGCACTCTTGGTGACATTTTAATAGTGGGGAATGTTTAGCAGTTTTCTATTCCCAATGTTAAGTATACCACCTGTGAAGGGAGTCCTGCCGCATGAACCGGGGCTACAGAGTTCATTTTACGATGCATGCGTCGACTGTTTTGCGTATCACAAACAAGCCATCACCCAGCCTGCCTTAGCATCCGGGTCGATGAATCAACACCGGCCGCTGACTTCATCGGGCACTGTGGCATCCCAGATATCAAAGAAGTTGTTGGGAAAGGTTACAATTTCACTTTCCATAGGCTGTCCGCGAAAGCATTTAAGGTTTACATAGGAAGCTTTTTATGAACCACCTGTCCTTCATGTAGCCCCGTCCGGTATCGTGGTTACTGCGCTTGCCTCAAACTCTATGAACTGGGTCGATCCCGGCTCGGAGGAATTTGAATTTCGCCAATCTACAACGAAATCGTACAATAATTCATATAAATTATTAATAATGAAATTAATAATTAAGCTTTGATTTATTACGATACCTGATTGACATTCTAGATAACTCTAAGATGACGTCAGAAGGGGGGGGGCAGGGTCCTGGACTTCTCACGGAGTACGGCTTAGAAGGGGAAAAAAGGGGGTTGGATCCCTCTGTAGGAGTATACGCTTTTGTCCGCGAAGGAGGGTCTTAACAAACTTTGAAGGCGAAACAAGCTGTAATAAAAGCGTGGTAAATTTCTAAAAACCTTACAGAGCTCCTGTTTTTTGTTGACTAGCGGAGCCTTTCCGCTACCTGCGAAAGGTTCAACCTTGTCATGGAAACCTTGTGACAAACCTTTACCCTTGCGCGACAAGGTTTCCTTGAAGTTTTCTTTGCTATTCAATTCTAGTGCTTCGTGTATCACAAAGAATCACCCCACCATGCCTTATCAACGTGTCGAATTTGAATGACCGGCCCTGACTTCATCAGGCACTGTGGCATCCCAGATAGCAAAGAAGGTTGCGGAAAGGTTACCATTTCACCTCCATGGGCTGTCCGAAAGGATTCCCGGAAACCATTGCCGCAAGGTTGCGTAGAAAGTTTTTTGCACATGTCCCATCATGTGTGCCCTGCACGGTATCGGTCTGCGCCTACCCTCCAACCTATGAACGCAGGATCGATCCCCGGCTTGGGAATTTGAGTTCGTCGCACTACAACGAAATCGTACAATTACGATATAAATTAGATTAATGAAATTAATAATTAGCTTTGATTTATTAAATTACGATACCTGATTGACATTCTAGATAACTCTAAGATGACGTCAGAAGGCGGGGGTGAAAAAAGGGGTTCGGACCCTTCTGCAGGAGTACGGCTTAGAAGGGGGGGTGAAAAAAGGGGGGTTGGATCCCTCTGTAGGAGTACAGCTTTGGGTGGGCTTTTGTCCGCCGAAGGAGGGCTCTTAACAAACTTTTCAAAGGCCCGAAACAAGCTTGTAATAAAAGCGTGGGTAAATCTTGCTAAAAACCTTACAGAAAGCCTTGTTTCTCGTTGACTAGCGAACCTTGCCGAAAGGTTCAACCCTTGTCATGGAAACCTTTGTGACAACCCTTTACCCTTGCCGACGACAAGGTTTCCAAAACCTTTCAGACAAGCTTTCTCTGCTATCTGGGATGATAGTCCCCATTACGAGCGGCTCATGCGACCATCCCCCGTTTTACCGGGGTACGACCCGTCATCGGAGATGGGCCCTAAGAACCACACTACCATTTCTGTACCCACTGGGGAAACGAGAACCCACTTGCCTATCCGGCGGCTTCTCATTCGTTAACTCGCGGCGTATATCTTCTCATGGCGTCACGCGGAATCCTCCAGACTTTTTGAAAGATTTCAATCAAAATGTCCACCAAAAAACCAAAAAAAACAATAATAACAAGTCAATCTACAACTTGATTTATTATCACTATCCATTTCACGAGTTTCCGACCGAAGTAAGACCGTGATGCTCCAACATTGCCCGACAGCTAGCAGACTTTTGCCCTTTTTTGTATCAATGGAGCGTGTAAAAAAGAAAGAGGCGGCTATATTCTTTTTATCCCAATACGTGTACACGCATCAGCAAGCACGTCTGAATGATTGATCTTTGATGGATGATACCATCGAATTTATGCGAAACGCTTTTCCTTGTAGAGTCTGAAACAAAATCTTGTTTGGAATTATGAATAACGCATTTTCTTTTTGAACCGTATTTTTAAAATAATTAAAACCGTTCTAAATTTAGGTCCAAGCCAATCGGCTCTGTTTTTCTTGTTGTAACATTTTACTTGGTTTTTTAAGGTATCCGAATGGTTTAAAATCGTCGTTTCTGATGAAATTATCCAACAAAAATTACGACTTAATTGTGTAGCCTGTTTAACCAGCTTTCTAAAACTGTCTCACTTTTTACTTTACGTGAATTACAAATGGAGTTACAGCTGTTTTATGACCGAAATGTGAGCATTATTTTATCTTGCATGTGTTTTCTGAGAAATGATATTTTTGAGGAAAACTGTCGACCGCAACAATGATTTCTCAAAAAGTTATTCAAGTATTGATATGAAATTTTCTGAGATTGTTTTCTGTAATATGCTCGATGTTTTCCTCGAAAAACTAAGGTCAATTTTAAAATCAAGTATTATTTTTAAGTGCTTAAATATAAACGAAAAGCATTTTTTATGAAAAATTACCAGTTTAGTAACTATGTTCAGCTATATCTCAAAACTATTTTGAAGTACAATAAATATTTTCGAGCATAACACAGATAACTGTCATAAAAATGTACTCCTACAAGGATTTATGTCTATTTGGAATATGATTTTGTCTATGGCTGTTAGCGTAAGCAAATATTTTAGTCATTTTTCTTCAAATTTCTCAGTTTTTTAAAAAAAGTATTATTTTGAAACCCTAATTCTACAATATTTTCATAGTTTTAAAACATATGCAGTTGAAAAATATCATTAAAAAATATATATAAGTTATTTTTCAAAAAACTGTCTCTGAACACAGCCGGATACCTTAATTCCACAAATAGGAGAACTAAAATTTCACGTTAAACACGAGAAAACTCGTTAAACTGTCATTATTTGAGTTCTAGTCGGTGAGTGATTTGTTCTAATAAAAAATTTACTCTTCATAGTTTTGGAATATGTGAAAGAGGAAAATGAATAATTAACGGAAGTTGTAAGTTACAAGTAAAGTATACCTTTTTAATTATACTGAAATGAGCGTTTTTTGAAAAACTGAAAACTTATTTTGTACAAATTTTTTGCGTCAAAATAGGATAAAATTTCATTATGTTTAATTAAATATTTTGTAAATTTATAAAAAATTAAAAAATAACCAAAATCTCATTTCAGTATAATGAGAAAGGTGAACTTTAATTCTATAAAAAAATTTCAAATATGTATCTATAACACATTTTGAGAAATGGTGCATCGAAATTGCAAAATTCACATTTTTTTTGTTTTGACACAAAAAATTTGTAAAAAATAAGCTTTTAAATTTAAAAAAAATCATTTCCGTATAATGAGAAAGATGTGCTTTACTTGCATAAAAAATTTCAAACATGAATCTATAATAGATTTTGAGAAAAGGTGCATCGAAGTAACAGGGTTAGGGTTAACGGACTTAGGGTTCCAACTCCTCTTGAAATTTCATAAACAATTAACACATTTTCGAGTTATCGTGTTCACAGACAGACAGACATAAATCCAAAATTGTGTTTTTCGGACTCAGGGAGGTCTAAAACGTGGAGATTCGTCAACATCTCGAGTTCGAATTTTTTTGACGATTACAATACTTTCTCTTTGGGTACTTGGTATACGAGAAAGTAATGAAATGAAAAATGAAATTATTACAATACTGGTTTCATTTGTTTTGGCGTTGACCTAATACAATTGTAAGAATTTAATAAAACGTTAAATCAAATACAAGTCCTGCAAATGATACTAATTTGAGTCATTTGATTCTTAAGCTTACCTAATTCCTTAAGAGGTGTCGGAACCCTTTTACCGACAATGTTATTTCGATGTACCTTTTCTCAAAATCTGTTATAGATTCATGTTTGAAATTTTTTATACAAGTAGACCATTCTCATTATACTAAAAAAATTCTCAAAAATTTATTTTTTACAAATTTTTTGTGTCAACATAGGGTATAATTTCAGTATGTCTAATTAAATATTTTGTAAATTTATAAAAAATTAAAAATTAGCCAAAATCTCATCTCAATATAATGAGAAAGGTGTACAATAAACCAATTGACACAACAATTAGACACAAATCTACAATTAAGGTTAGAAGGCCCCATGCAAAATTTCATTTATCTGAGTAATTTTGTTAAGAAGTTATTGCGATCAAAAGTATGCGATCATATAGAGCGACAGATAGTCAATCATCTGACGGATTTGGCCCAAAATTTTATACGGACCTACATTCATGATGATAAAACTGTATACCAAATGTTATCTATCTAGCTATTCAAGTCTTTGAGTTATAGTGTTCGCATGACCGCGGGCAGACAGATAGACAGACTTCCCGTGGACGGAGTTTGTCCAAAATTTGAAAGAAACCTACAAATGAAGTGTAAAGACCACATACAAAATTTCATCCCCGTACCTCTAATAGTTTTCGAGCTATCGTGTTCACAGACAGACATAATTCCAAATTCGTGTTTTTCGGACTCGGGGAGGTCTAAAACGTGGAGATTCTTCAAAATCTCGAGTTCGAATTTTTTGACGATTACAATACTTTCTCTTTGTATACTTCGTGTAAGAGAAAGTAAAAAGAAAGAAAAAGGAAACCTGGTAAATGATTGATATCTGGTCTTCACGAGAAACGGTTATGTGTGCAGGCCACTATTGTACTAAGCGCCACTATTGTATGCTTTTTATTTTTGTTCTTCTACTTTAAGCTTATCGAGAACAATCCGGGATAATCTCACAGCTTCTTGTTTTGACGTTTTTATTACTTTCTCGTATACGAAGTACATAAAGAGAAAGCATTGTAATCGTCAAAAAATTCGAACTCGAGATATATAGGAATCTCCACGTTTTAGACCTCCCTGAGTCCGAAAAACACAATTTTGGAATTATGTCTGTCTGTCTGTGAACACGATAGCTAGAAAACTATTAGAGCTACAGGGATGAAATTTGGTATGTGGTCTTTAAACATAATTTGTAGGTTTCTATCAAATTTTGAACAAATCTGTCAAGCGGGAAGTCTGTCTGTCTGTATGTCCACGATCATGTGAACGCTATAACTCAAAAACTTGAAAAGCTAGATGGCTAGAAAAGCTCATGCGAACACTAGAACACTAGATTTTTTGACGATTATAATGTTCTCTTTTCTCGTATACCAGAATGTAAATACGCGTGTTGACTGCTGCGCAAAACTTTATTTCAGTAATCTGGGCAGCATGTAAAACTAATTTTGGAAAAACACATATTAGAAGTCTACAATATTTTGCGAAAACAGATTTACGTCTGAAAATGTGTATTTTGGAGTTGGTTCCCCATTGCATAGGTGCATCGAATGTCTGCCCTGACTTTTCAGCCTCCGAGAAAATGAACGACATAAACACGAGTGAATTAACAAATTTCTTGCTTCTCCAGAAATGAAAGTTATTTCTTCAGCAGCAAGAATTCATTTCACTAAAATCATAAATCCTGAACACTGAAATATCTATCAAAAAATCATTAAAAGCAGTTCCATTTCGAATTCTGTTTTTGAAAAGACTAAATGTATTTTTTTCCTGGGAAAATAACAAAAAACGACTCCAACTCAGAAAACTACAAGGGCAAAGGCAGATAGGGGGAAAAAGCAGCTTATTTTAATGGTCTTTATTCAACTACACACTGAAACGCGAAAAAAACGGATCCGAAAAACGGAATTAAGCCAGACGAGATTTATTTGGGAGGATCCATCTGCATATACGCGAAAGTCTATTTGAGCAGACATAATAAAAAAAAACCCGACGGGCTTTCTATCAGTAAAACAACTTAAAAGAATCAAACCAGCGTAAAACATACGCGAAAAAGGCACGAACATTTTCAGGAACACATTCCGCGCTTTTGTTATGCATGCCTCACGCTTCCCAATGTGCCCCGCAGTCACGAGGAATAGGAAGAGATTTCGAGTTTTCCTTTTTATTTTTCCCCTTTTCCTGCATGCATTATTCCTCTTTTTCCCGAATCCTTCCTCTCTTTGAGGATTTTTTTCCCCGTTTTCCGTTTCTGCATTTATTTCGATGCGAAGTTGCTCTGTTCTATTCATCTAAGTGTAAAAGCTTCCATTAGGAAGCTATGCTTTTCCTGGATGCCAGTTGGTTTGGGGGGCATATACATATTTAGACGCAGTTATGAAATGGGAATCCCCTCCAGAATGCACGTTCTGAGGTGCAGCTGTTTTTCGTGAAACATTACAGAAACAATTCTAACGTTTCATTCATTCAATACCCAGCAGTGCCGACTCATCCTTAAGGTTTCAGAGTGCAATTCTGATGTTTGATTAATTATTCTGTATAGGCAGCGGATTTGAAAATTTTGTATATACAGTAATCTCTCACTTATGCGCGGGAGCAGCGGAAAAAACGCGCATAAGTGAAAAATCACAAAAGGGAGCTTAAGAGTGAAACATCAATAGGGGAAGGTGGTGTACCTTGGACATAAGTGTACCTTGAACCTATGCCGATTTTAGCGCCATCTGTATAGTCATGTATAGAAAATGTTATATGTATTTTGTACACTTGCCACCAGAGGTCCCAGTGTACGTGAACTTATTTGTCAAGGTGCTCATTTGAATCAGGATTGAATGAATCCTGAAAAAGGAAATTGACCCATCAAAAGTAATTTTTTGGCTCGACTTAAGAACAATGTGCGGTCCGCCAAGTTGAATTCTTTTCCCGCGCCAAATTAATTTATCGCCAAATGTGGTAACCTTCTTCATTTTGTAGGTAACCCTAAAACTTTGCCAGAATTTCTAATTTGTGCCAGAATGTCAGAAAATTCATGTTAAATTTCATACAATTTTATGCAGTATTTGCAATTTTCTGTGCTATTTCCAATTTTATTTACTATTTACATTTTTTTGTTAGCTGTCAGTAGAATCGCCGCCATCTTGACACCATTCAAGATGGCGGATATTTGGCGACTTTTTGGATGATTGGCGCAATTTCACAGTTTGGCGAGAAACCGCACATTGTTCTTAAGTCTTACCAATTTTTTTCCTGTTGAATTTTGTGTTAATAGTTCCTAAACATACATAAATTACTTTATAGTAAAATGCCTAACTTATAAAGCACAGTTTTAGCTGTAATAACATGTGTTAGAAATTATGTTAAGTCTAACCTCAATTTAGTAGTCAGCCATTTTCCATGAAATGGCCAAGTGGTGTACCTTGGACCATGCCCAAGTGGTGTACCTTGGTGCATGACCACTACATGGTCTACCACTTATGTTGTGGAAAAATGTGATGTAATGTGGAAGTTGCCACATCCCGTGTTGACTGTAGGATCTGAAAGGCAGCTTCGGAAATTAACATTTGGAAATGACTTGTCTAATTACAATGTTGGTTAAGCCTACTCATAGGAATGAAACTGTTGCTGTAATAATTTTATATTCTGTCTAATCTAAGACCTCATTAAGTAAAAGTGCTCATTAACATTTTTCTGTAGCTAAAATACCAATAAATGTTTATGTTCAAACTATTCGGTTAGATTTTTTAAATCTAGAAATAGCTGGTCCAAGGTACACTACCCATGGTGTACCTTGGTCCTATTTGCACTTTTTTTTAAATTGTAAATAATGCACTGAAATACTTTTTTAGAAAATCTACAAAAAATATATGTTGTGTATAAAGGCCTAAAATATGAAAGAAAAATTGTTTTGTCACCTTTCTTTTAGTAATTATCCAATTAAAAATTAAAAAGTAAAAATGGGACCTAGGTACACCACCTTCCCCTACAGTGTACATGCATTGTTAATTAATACTATGTATATACTACTGAAAAATGTAAATAAAATTAGTTTCAAAATGGAAATACGTGTATAACTTCCGTAAATTATTTTTAAGAACACAAAGAAAATGGAAATGATCCATATTTTTTAAAATCTCCCTCAGTGTCGATTCTGGGACATTAAAATGCTCCGATAAGCTTTTTTTGAGGTGCAAGTATTTTCTTCGATTTTTTTAATAACATCCATTTTAAACGAAAGCGACAATTTCGTCCTTTTCGCAATTTTAAAACGTAACCGTCTAACCAAAACTCCAAAGATGGTTCTTTCGTTAGCGATCAATGCCACGTGGTACGTACAGTACTAACCTCTCTAATTGGCTGCTGTATAAATGCGACTTTTACTGACGTCAATCACAAGAACCCCCACGTTCACTCCTGTGTATAAGTTAGAGGAATGTGTTTCTGGAATTTGAACAATACGGTAACGGCGAGGGAATGCATTCCTAGAAGGAGAACAAAAAGGGTTTTTGTTCTGCTGGAAAAAAACTTTTTGAATTAAGAAAATTTTTGCGACGCGCATAAGTGAGAGGTGCTTTTTTAGAGCGGCGCATAAATGAATAAGAGTTATCATTGTTTTCCTATACCCCTGGCTGGGACCGCGAAAAAAACGCGCATAAAAGAGAACGCGTATAAATGAGAGGTCACTGTAGAAACTGCACATGTTTAGATATAATTTGCAAAACAAAACGCCAATGAATATTCCCTTCGCTGGGAAACTTTGTGATTTCTTTATAATCATTAATGAACATATCATGCAAACAATGTAACACCTTTCAAAGCCACCCATTAGTACCCTATGCAGTTAAAATATCCAGGTAAATTTTGTACAATTTTACATCAATGTTATACAGGAACAACAAATATTATAATAACTAACTGCGACAATTGACAAAATACATAATAATGTAAACTAATATCGACCAAATTGTGAGCTAAACTTATTACATATAAAAAAAAGTTCAATTTTCTTTCTACATCTAATTTCACTTAAAATTTTGAATGTCCTAAATTTGTAGAGTTCATAAGAGAAAATAAACTTTATGAGTTAAAAGCCATATTTCATTTTAATTTTTAAACAAACTCGAAACTGTTGATATTCCATAATAAATACTTACTAAAACCGATATGACTTCCATAATAACTACTGAATAATTAAATATTTACTGAAGGCTACTTTGTTAACCGTATTTTATGATTTTATCCCGACGTTTTCATGGAAAATCTACCCGAATTGCGTCTTTATGTTTTTATCATTGTTATTATTATTATTTTAAAAACGGAAATTAAGAACAAACAGATGTAGTGATTTTAAATAAAATCAAGAGTTCTGCCTTAACTCTGGCGGGGGGGAGCTGCAGCCCAACCCCCCCGGATTCGCCACTGATGCAGAAGATTGGACAGGGAGGTGACAGCTCAGTGTTGTTGTCGTTATATGATCCCGATTCAAAAGGACGATGTCCATTCCAAAATAGACCTCGTGTTGTTTTAAATCGGGACATCAATGTCACTAAAATAATCGCAGATTTATTGCAATTATTTTCTTCTAAACTGAAGGTTATAGTAATTTTTGGTGTTTTTAGCATTTTTTTTTCACAGTATCATCAATCGAAGAAATGAATTCACCCGGTATCAAAAATCAGATCTACGTGGAACTCAATATGAAATTGTAATATCTTCAAGATTAATAACATACAGCAGGAATATAGTCTTGAATATAATTCTAAGGTATTTAAAGTAATTATAACGTAAAACTAAGTTTTAAACAACAATAATATACAACCAACGGAATAACGAAATTCTGTATTTAAAATAATAGTTACTTAATTTCATGGAGCTTTATATTGTTACAAAAGTCTTACTTTACTTGTATAAAAAATTTCAAACATGAATTTATAACAGATTTTGAGAAAAAGTACATCGAAGTAACAGGGTTAGGGTTAATGGACTTAGGGTTCCAACTGATTACTGTGGGTGTATGGTGTAAACAGTCCAACACGCAGGATAATGGAGAATGAAGGTTTATTTACAAATATGCAGGAAAACACGTAGCACAGGTACAGGAAGCAGTAGTTCTTGCACAGATCAGCAATGTAAACAGACAACAATCCACAGGTAATAACAGCACTTTCAATAGCGCTCAGCTCACCAGCTTCCTAGTTCGCACTGCAGACGAAACTCTAAAGTCGTTCCCAATGGATCAACACTACACCCTCTGATCCAGGCGCGGTCCTTACATACTCTCTCCGACAGGCCGTGACGTCACATGGAGTTTTCTCGTATATTCAAGCGTATTCCCTTTCCTAATAGAAATATCGAGAAAAGGGTTGCATTTTCTGGAATCATATATTTGTCGCCAAGGTCGCCAAATTTGTCGCCAAGGTCAGGGATCCCGGAACAGCCGCTGCCCGTCAATCCACGCTTAACTTTGTAAAACTCTCTTCCCAACCATAAGACTAACATTGCTGGGAAGCGGCTTTCCATGTTCGTAACAATATGCAGCCTTAAGATGTAAGTTTAGATAAAATATTAATGGGAATTGGAACCAGAAGTCCGAAAATGTTAAATTGACCAATTCGATGTACCTTTTCTCAAAATCTGTTATAGATTCATGCTTGAAATTTTTTATACAAGTAAAGTACATTTTTCTAATTATACTAAAATGATTTTTTTTTAAAAATTCAAAATTTATTTTTTACAAATTTTTTTGTGTCAAAACAAAAAATGTTAAATTGGCCACTTCGATGTACCTTTTCTCAAAATCTGTTATAGATTCATGCTTGAAATTTTTTATACAAGTAAAGTACATTTTTCTAATTATACTAAAATGATTTTTTTTTTAAAATTCAAAATTTATTTTTTACAAATTTTTTTGTGTCAAAACAAAAAATGTTAAATTGGCCACTTCGATGTACCTTTTCTCAAAATCTGTTATAGATTCATGCTTGAAATTTTTTATACATGTAAAGTACATTTTTCTAATTATACTAAAATGATTTTTTTAAAAAAATTCAAAATTTATTTTTTACAAATTTTTTTGTGTCAAAACAAAAAATGTTAAATTGGCCACTTCGATGTACCTTTTCTCAAAATCTGTTATAGATTCATGCTTGAAATTTTTTATACAAGAAAAGTACATTTTTCTAATTATACTAAAATGATTTTTTTAAAAAAATTCAAATTTCATTTTTTTGTGTCAAAACAAAAAATGTTAAGTTGGTCACTTCGATATACCTTTTCAAAAAATGTGTTTTATATACACGTTTGAAATTTTTTATGGAAGTAAAGTACACCCTTCTCATTATACTGAAATGAGCTTATGGTTAATTTTTAATTTTTTATAAATTTACAAAATATTTAATTAGACATAATGAGATTTTACCCTATTTTAACACAAAAAAAATTGTAAAAAATTAAGTTTTTAGTTTGTTTTATAAGCTCATTTCAATATAATGAGAAAGGTGTATTTTACTTGTATAAAAAGTTTCAAATATGTATCTATAACAGATTTTGAGAAAAGGTACATCGAAATGGCCAACTTCACATTTTTTGTTTTGACACAAAAAAAATTGCAAAAAATAATTTTTTGAATTAAAAAAATCATTTCAGTATACTGAGAAAGATGTACTTTACTTGTATAAAATATTTCAAACATAAATCTATAACAGATTTTGAGAAAAAGTTCATCGAATTAACAGGGTTAGTGTTAGCGCACTTGGGGTTCCAACTGATTATTTTTTGATGAAGAGATTTTAACTAAGCAATTGCAGCTTCTCAATTGCATATTACATTGGCTAATTTGAGCGTTTTAAATCCGAATCCGTCGATGATTCCAATTTTTCTCTGGTCCCTTAGATTTCCTATCATCATAATGTTAAAATATCATCTTTAATTCGAATTTCGAAGTCAGAATTAAAAAACTATTTGCATTTCTAAATTGTTTTCGCTAGTTACATTGTGTTACTCAGCTATCGAAAATTAATAATATTTTAAGGCTTTTCATTCATTTGGAGGATTTCACTGCTATACAGTGTATTCAATAAAAAAAGCAACAAAAAATTATTACTTTATTTAAAACTTTAAATACGTTATATGTGAATTGTACTGTTTATTTTCAAGTTTTATTTTGCATTTGTTGCATTCAAAGTTGTTTATACTGTTTTTTCTAAAATTACTTATTTAGTGAAATTACTTTAAAATATAATTTTTATTATAATTATTATTACTTTATTTAGTACGATTGATTATTGTTTGTTCATTAATTATGGATTATTTATCAAAACTGTTAAATATTAAAAATAAATCTTTTCCCCTTTTGAGTTTAAAAATTATTTTCTTTAGCCTCAATTATTTTAAGACACATTCATATTTTTAGATAAATCAAATTTTTCGATAAATTTGAATTTTTAGATAATTGGAATGCTTGGATGAATCCAATTTTGATTGCGGTCTCGTGAGCCAATTTCCACCGTATTAAATTTATTCGAAAATTTAACTTCAGAATGCTTGTTGTATTGTTTTTCCTGTCACTTGAACTTATTTATATCGATTCAACTGCGGTTGAAAAATAAGAATATCTTGCAGCAGAGGGCTAATTATGCCCAGAAATGGCGCCAAAATGCCTGAGAAAGTGAAAACAACCAAAACATCGAATAAGCTACAATTTTCTCACCTCTTCATTCTTTTTAGATAAGTCAAATTTTTCGATAAATGTGAATTTTTAGATATTTTGGAAAATGCTTGTGAATCCATTTTGATTTGGTCCTGGTGAGCCATTCTCTGACATGAATTTTATTCGAAAATTTAGACTTCAGAAGCTTATGTTGCATTGTTTTTCCTCAATCAAATCTCATTTCTTATCTGATTTTACCCAACTGCGGCTAGTGAAAAATAAGAATATCTTGCGCAGGCTAATTTATGCCTAGAAATGGCGCCAAAATGCCTGAGAAAGTGAAAACAACCAAAACATCGGAATAAGTTAGCAAATTTTTCTCACTCTCATTCCTCAAATTTTAGATAAGTCAAATTTTTCGATAAATGTGAATTTTTAGATATTTGGAATGTTTGGATGAATCCAATTTTGATTGCGGTCTCGTGAGCTTCGAATGAACCAATTTCCGCTTCATTGAATTTATTCGAAAATTTGACTTCAGAATTATTGTTGCATTGTTTTTCCTGCATCACTTGAACTTATCTGTATCGATTTACCCAACTGCGGTTGAAAAATAAGAATATTCAAAAGAGGGCTAATTTCCATGAAATGGCGCTTCAAAAAGCCTGAGAAAGTGAAACAACCCAAAACATCAATAAGCTGCATGCTCACTCTTCATTCTCAAATTTTTAGATAAGTCAAATTTTTCGATAAATGTGAATTTTTAGATATTTGGAATGTTTGGATGAATCCAATTTTGATTGCGGTCTGGAGTTTCGAAATGAACCACTCTCGCTTCATTGAATTTATTCGAAAATTTGACTGATCGAATTGCTTGTACGATTTTTCCTGCATCACTCTGAATTACTGTATCGATTTTACTCAACTGCGGCTTGAAAATAAAAATCTGCAGCAGAGGGCTAATTTTGATGCCCGAAATGCATATGCCAAAAGCCTTCGAGAGTGAAATAACAACCAAAACATCGAATAAGCTTACACTCTTTCTCATTCTCTTCATTCTCAAATTTTACGATAAGTACAATTTCATCTGATAAATTGAATTTTAGATATTGAATGTCTGGATGAATCCAATTTTACGGGTCTCGTGGAGCTTCTGAATGAACTAATTTCCGCCTACTGAATTTATCTGAAAATTTGACTTTCAGAATTGATTATACTGTTTTTCCTGCTATCACTTGAATTATATCATCGAATTTTACCCAACTGCTGGAAAATAAGAATATCTTGTTCAGAGAGCTAATTACATTGCCAGAAATGGTGCCAAATGCTGCAGGAAAGTGAAACAACCAAAAGCATCGAAAGTTACAAATTCTTCACCTTCGGTAGAGAGAAAATCCCAGAGCTCAGAGGAAAGCTCTTTTCCTGTGCACTCTGCAGAAACCAGTTATACAGGTTTGGGATTGATTCTATTAAAAAAAGTTTCTGAAAGATATCTCTTGCTAGGAAGAAAAGATGAAATAGAGGATTTTTAAGTTCTTAAGAAACAGATATATAATTGTAAAAAGTCAGCAAAATAAATATTTTCTAAAAGCACAAAATCGCATTCTTTGTAGTATAATTTCACATTCTAGTAAATACATCAGAAGGGAAGTTTTGGTATTATAACTTTTATTTTAATGTATATTGTGTTGAGTATAATACATTTATTTGAGATAAAAAGAGAAGTGGCACCTGCAGTAGGCGACTTGTCCAACTAGAAACAATCCAGTGCTTGCAAAGTTGTATAGACCTGCATTGTAGAGTTAATTTTGTGCTGAGTTTATTTTGGTATATACATTGTGATATTTAAAAATTGATAGTTTTGAGCTTATAAGCAAAAAAAACTGAAAATTTTTTTTTCATGTTTGGCTATTACTAAATTTCATCAGTTTTATATATTATCTTCTTTCAGAATCCAGCATCTTTTAACGGACACTTAAATTAGACAGAAAAATATCGCAAAAATTTGAATTTAATTTAGTTGCATTAACTTCCCATTTTGAAGTAATACTGAAGCTTTTTATAATATCAATTAGGTTTGAATTGTAGGACGGCCATTGTGGATGACATCTGAGCCGGCTCTCCCTCTCCAAAAAAATTCCCAATGCCACACTAACAATATGTGCTGAGAAAAGTTACCGTTGTTGAATGAAACACTTGATGGTTTATTAAATCATCGCTATAAAATTAAATTATTAAGTATTAATTATACTTTTAAATACCGTTGAACTTATCATATCTTAATGCCGTTGAAAATGATTAAAACAAATAATAAAAAATTGTTAAACATTTGGAAATCTTTATGTACAGGAAGTTATTAATGACGAGTAACAAAAACATCTTGGTACAAAACTCTAGAAACCTTCGTAAATTCTAAGTTCAATGTCTGTTGTATTCTTCCTGCTTAAGATTGGTTGTATTGCTTGAGAAATCTTCTAGAATTTGTCGATTCATTAAATTATCATGATGGGCAATGAGGATTCTCCTCCAGGCTTTATCCAAATGAACGGCAGCCGTTTTGCCCCTTTCACTTTGATGTTGGGATCAAGACCCCAATATAAATGTCCACCTAAATCCATAATCATTTAATGAACTGTTGATTCATTAAATCAGGATGAGCAATTTGATTTCCTCCTCCAGGTTTATCCAATGACCAGAGGCAGTCAAGTTTCTGCCCCTTTCAATGGATGTTAATAAGATCAAAACTCCCAATTTTAATGTCCACCCAAACAAGTGAATCATTTAATGAATCGTTGATTGATTGAAATCATTTAATGAATCTGTTGATTCATTAAATGATCAGATGGGCAATGGAGTGACACCAAGTTTCGCCCTTCACTTTTGATGTTAAAGATCAAGACTTGCCCTCAAATTATCTAAATTCAGTGAATCATTTTAAATGAATCTGTTGATTCAGCTAAATTGTGACGAGTAAATTATGTGATTTCCTCCTCCAGGTTTATCCAATGACCAGAGGGCAGCCGCTTCGCCCTCTTCACTCTGGATGTTAATAAGATCAAAAGTCCCACCTAATGTCCATCTAAACTAGTGGAATCATTTTAATGAACTGCTGATTGATTAAAAATCATTTAATGAACTTATTGATTGATTAAAATCATTCAATGAATCTGTTGATTCATTAAAATCACGAATGACCAGTTGATCTGTTAAATGATCAGGACGGGCAATGAGCGACAATCAGTTTCGCCCTCTTCACTTTGGATGCTAGTAAGATCGTTCCAATAGTAAATGTCCACTCCAACTATGAATCATTTAATGAATCCGTTGATCTTACTAAAATCAGATTTATACCAGGGGATTTCCCCTCCTCCAGGCTTATCCAACACCAGAGGCAGCCAAGTTTTGCCCTCACTTTGGATGTTAAAAAGATCAGCACCCCTACCATGTGTCCACCTAAATTAGTAGTGAATCATTTAATGAATCTGTTGACCTTATTAAATCAGATGAGCAAATTTTGTGACTTTCCTCCTCCAGGTTTATCCTAATGACCAGGAAATAAGGTTTCTGCCTCTTTCATTCTTGCAGGATGTTAATAAGATCAAAACTCTACCTTTATACGTCCATCTAACAAAGTGAATCATTTAATGAAACCGTTGATTCATTAAAATCATTTAATGAATCCGTTGATTCATTAAATGACTGTGGATGGCAATGAGTGACAACTGCTTCGTCTCTTCACTTTGGACGTTAGTAAGATCAAGACCCAATGTTCATCTAAACTAGTGAATCATTTTAATGAATCCGTTGATTCATTAAATCAGGATGAGCAATTAGGATTTCCTCCTCCAGGTTTCATCCATGGAATGACCCTTGAGGCAGTCAAGCTCTTCTGCCCCTCTCACTTTGATGTTGCAAACTCCCAATTTTAAATGTCCACTAAACTAGTGAATCATTTAACGAATCAATACTGATTAAAATCATTTAATGAATCTGGCATGATTGATTAAAACCATTCAAATGAATCTGTTGATTCATTAAATCATTTAATGAATCTGCTGGATTCGTTAAAATGATCAGATGGCAAATGAGGACAACGCTTGCCCCTTCACTTGGATGTTAAAAGATCAAGCACTCCTACCAATGTCTATCTAAACTAGTGAGTGAATCATTTAATGAATCCGTTTACTCATTAAATCAGACATACTTAGGATTTCCTCCAGGTTTATGCAAAGGACCAAAGGCAGTCAAGTCATTGTCTTTTCACTTTGGATGCTAGCAAGATCAAGACTCCCCAATTTTAATGTAACCTAAACTAGTGAATAACAATTTATGCTAGTCTGTAAGGTTAAATTCATAAATTTACTATTAATAGGATTGGAAATTTAAATAAAGCGAGTAAGATTTGAAATTCTAGACTTCACTAACTTAAAAAATTATTATCTTACATTGATTTATTTCACCTAAAACGTTTATTAAAAATGTTGATCATTAGCTTCCCTCTGTTGTTTTTAATTCCATCAAATCCACTTTTTTTGTCTTTTTCAATATTTATACACGAAGAAAGCGCTAGAATCCTCTAGAAATTCTTTAGGCTTATAGTTTTTTAATAGTTTCATATCATCTGAAAGGTCTAGAAGGTATATCCTCATTTGAACTGGTGGAGAAATGCTTGTTTATGGAATATTTTAGAATAATTCCACTTATGAAGGACGCCGCGAATTATTAGAACGTATATGGTATTTTTGGTTTATAGAATATTTTGGAGTAAATTTAATATCTATTTAATAATGAAGGTCGCCATCAATTATTATTTTTGAGTATATATTTGTTTAAAGAATATTTTGGAGTGAATTTTAATATCTTATACTGTATTGGATTATCCATAATGAGTTTTCTTTACAAAAATAATATATTTTGTTTCCTCAAAGACAGATATTTTATACATTTATATACATCACAGACATTACATTCATTGACTCGAATTCCTCTCAAAAAAACTTTTTCCCTCTCCGTTTCTAGGCAACGTTCGCTGGAGACAAATATAGAGTTGTCAGTCCATTTTTATTACTTTCAGAAGTATATTGGTGCCAAACGATTTTTTAAATAATTTCTTCTATAACTCAACAATTTTTTATTTAATTAATTTCTTTTTAAAAAATATTTTAATAATACTCCTGAAAAAAATGATTTTACAAATATAAATATTTCGTTAGTTACAAATGTCATAATCTGCTTAATGAAGGAGGCCAACAATCATTAGAGTTTATGGAATAATCTTGGCTTATAGAATATTTTAGAGCAATTCCACTTATGAAGGACGCTGCAAATCATTAGAACGTATATGGTATTTTTGGCTTATAGAATATTTTGGAGTAAATTTAATATCTATTTAACAATGAAGGTTGCCATACATTATTATTTTGGAGTATATATTGGTTTAAAGAATATTTTGGAGTGAATTTTAATATCCTGTTCTGTATTGGATGATCCATAATGAGTCTTCTTTACAAAAATAATATATTTTGTTTTCTCAAGGACAGATATTTTACACACCTATGTACATCACAAACATTACACTCATTGACATCTAATTGCTTTCAGGAACCTTTTTTCCTCTGCGTTGCTAGGCAACGTTCGCTGAAGACAAATATAGCGTTGTCATTCTATTTTTATTACCTTTAGAAATATATTGGTGCCAAACGATTTTTTAAACAATTTCTTCTATTAACCAAACGATGTTTTCATTTATTTAATTTATTTAAAAAAAATATTTTAATAATACTCTTGAAATAGATAATTTCACATATATAAATATTTAATTAGTTACAAATATCAGAATCTATTTAATGAAGGAGGCCACCAATCATTAGAGTCTATGGAATAATTTTGGCTTATAGAATATTTTAGAGTAAATTTTAATATCCAAATAATTAATGTCGCCAGTCAGTAGAGTTCACTGAGTATTGTGGAGTATATAATGGCTTATTATCAACTATTATACTCAAATATAATGCAAAGAATATTGTAATCAAGTATTGTGAAATACAATTTTATAGAAGACATTCTCAACTTTTGCAGTAAAAAAATCCAGGACAGAAATTAACAAACCTCAATATACAAACGTAATTTTTCTAGGTAGAATTATTTTAATAATTTTAAAGATCGACAAGTTTTTGTGATCTCTCATTTCGTGTCACGATATCTTTTTGTAATGAATAGATTTATTGAAAACAAACAAAATTCCATCTGATAATTAAATATAAGTAAGGCAGAAAATATTTTTCATACTTAGAAATTTGCTGCATAATTCAAGTGAGAATAATTCAAATTTTCAAACCGTTACTTATATTTTATTAAACTTTAACACGGAAAATTTTGTTTTCCTACTGAATCCGTGGAAAATAGCGGACATCAGCTAATAAAAGAATGCAAACGTTGGAATTAAAATAGTTACTAAAGAAATATAGACACAAAATATTTTTTTAAAAAAGGTAAAAAAATTGCTAAATCAATAGATCAAAAATTAAGATGAACAAAGATTGCGATTTCAGCAGAATTTCTCGGAATCAAGTGACGGAACTGGCTGCAAAGATGCGACTTCTTCGAAGAAATCGCGCAAAGAGATAGAATTAAAAAAAGACTGCGTCACAAAAAAAGAGAAAAAAAAATAAATAAACAAAGCCTGGACGAAGAAGACAACGCAAATCACGCGTGTAATCATTGGTTGCAAAAAGTATTAAATAAAGAGGGCGTCCGTGAGCCCAGCAGCGACTTATAATCAAATCCTCTCTCGATTCTTCCGGACTTAAAAGCCCAGGACCGGAACGTTCCCTCTAATTTCCACGTGCAGGGCTCACGAGCATAAAAAGCAAATGGAATCAGACAGCTGACGCCTGTTGGGGGAGCTGCACTGTGTTTAAATATCCACGACTGTGTTTAAGGGTGGTGCACAGTGCACCCGGGTAACGGTGATAACAGGTAGACGAAGACTGCAGCAGGAACTATTTGACACCATTCGGGGATGAGACTGTGCTGCTTCTGTAGAACAGACGTCGGTTCTTAGAAATGCAAATATTGGGATAAAAATTTGGAAATTTGTTTCGCAGCTCCAATGGTGTTTCAAGCAACAACTACAGGGCATTTCGAAGG
>BGPR01014997.1:0-21368 GCA_013235015.1 Araneus ventricosus
GATAGTTTGATTAAAGACTATTACACTATGAAAAAATACAACCTCGAATTGGAATTCCAACAATCAAATGCCTATCAGCCTTGGGATTTTGTGACGCCAACCCTCTACGAAAGCCAATTGTTGGAAAAACGAAAAATAGGGGAATTATATATATATATATATCCAGCTCAAAGGGGGTGGAAGTAGTGGGGGTTGGAAATTTTCATTTTCCCATAATTCCTTTACAATTGAAAATAGAAAGAAAATTCAAATTAGGCTAATTATCGCCTTATCATAAAGAACAATTTTTGCTTGTAAGATTTTTCGATAGCTGCAATTACTTAGAAGTTATGAGCTGAAAAGTGATTTTCCCTCCCTTCCCCTCCTCTCTTCCTAATTTAAAGTACCTTTCAACCTACGCATGTTACCCCTTGTTGGAAAGCTCTCGTCATTTGCAGTCTCTTCTACTATCTTTCATTCTTGCAGCTCTAATCCTTATGAAAATAGAGAGTGAAATGTTATTTTCCTTATATCTCCGGACTAAAGGAATCTACTTTTGTCTTCCGGCTTGCCGACGGGGATTTATGAGTTATGGAGTTCACAGACAAACAAACAGACCGACGGACAGGCATAAATACAAAAATGGTTCTACCAGACTCAGGGAGGTCTCAAATGTGGAAATTCATCAAAATCTATAGGTCGAATTTTTGGCTGATTGAGAAACTTTATGCTTGCATATTTCGTTTACGAGAAAAAAATGAATCATGAAGCCAAATATAATATTTATCCAGTTGTAGAAACATCTCAGTTTTTGTTTCAACTGTTTAGGCAAGCCATTTCTCAGGAATGTTGAAATATATAAAAACACAGGTTGATTTTATTGTTAAAATTATTCAATGGCTTATTTTAAAAAAATGCCTTTGAATTCTTCAAAGATTCATACAGAAGAAATTAAGATCAACCGGGAGCATTTATGACTTCAACAAAATCGATGTACTTTGTTAATGTATTGAAATGTGGATAGCGAATATATGTCTCGCTTTCCATTTCCAAGAAGCATTACTAATCACTAATGTATTGCTAAAATAGTGACTGCATTTTTTCTAGCAGAGTTTAATGGCATCCATGATTCGCTTATTACGTTCATTGATTTCTTTTGCTTTTTCCCGATAAAAAACTCCCGCTAAATGTCCTAAAACATTAGTCTTAGTACAACATTGACCTGGATGATTGCAAAGTGATACATCAGTTTCAAACCATTGTCGAATGACCTGTCCGGAAACTAAAAGCATCCTTTCCTTTGAATCAGTGAATAATGAAGAAAAATAAAGAAATCATTTTCAACATGATTCGGTGCATTTTTCCTGAGTAGTTAGAATCAATACAGGTTCTGTGGACTTGATAATAAACATTGTGATTGTGGTTGAAATAATTTTTAACTCAGAATCTTTTTTGTTTTTGAATGTTTGTGCTGCATTTCCTATTTTACAGGTGAAAAACTCAAAAGTTGAAATGAAAGTCAACATTTACAAAAGTCATTATTAAACCTCTACTAGTCAAGGGGGATGTTTCATATCGCTTGGGTACATTTGTCTTTCTTCCTTGAAACTAGATGACAATAGTTTCCGCCATTTTATATAGTCTACATAGACCTTCAAGGAGTGGTAATTAACGCAGTGTTGGCTTCAGTCACCTATTGCTATAGGCCGGATATCACAATTCTATCTCTGCCACTCCGAAAGTCGAAAGATTTTCTTCTTTAATTATTTTAATTTATATTTACAAATTGTGAGTTGTATACTGTTGAATTTGTTTAATATGAAAGGAATTTCCTTCAGTAATTGTGAATGGTCGTATAAAATCTCTGGGGCTAATACTAGTATTTGTTTTCCAGATTCAAGATAGTCTCTAAAATGTATAGTCTTTTTGTTGAAAAGAGTTTGTAGCAAATCTGGAGTGGGAGATTTTTCTTGTAACATTGTGGAAATAAAATAACTTATACAGAAATAAAATATTGTAAGTATTTTATTATAACAATTAAAAAATGAAATATAGTAGATAAAAAAAGCACGTAATCTCTGTGATCGCTTCACTTAATGTAAGTTATTTACTACCTGAGCCTAACAAAGGGTTCATTCAAAGTAATATTTTACGTTCTAGGCAAGTTGTTTTAGAAATAATCGGTAACTACGCCCATTTAGAATTTCAGGCATGTTACATAGTCTAGTTTATTATTGTCCGAGAATGCCGGACATTATATTTACCCTTATATAAGCATATAAATTTAACAGAATTTTTCATGTTGCGCAGGTATCCCTCACTATTTGTACCGCTTGCAAGTTGCGTTTCCGTTCGGGCAGTGCGGTTTGATCTATTAATATTGGAAGATTCTATCCTCTCGAGAAATTTGTGCACAATGTAATCAAATGATTTATATATTTACATTCCAGTTCAGAACGACATTTCTTTGTATTTTAGTTAAACTTAAATTGAAATTTCCAACATTATCTTTCATTTATTGTAGTTTTATTTTATTTTGAGTTTTGTAAATGTCAGTCCTACACTGGTGGACAAATGCTAAAGACCATTTTTAAGATTTCGGAACATTTAGACTTAATGGAATACAATGGTTCGCAATCAGTTGCCAAGAATCGTGGGACATACAATCGTCTGTACTCACATTTTACAGTGAAAATTCGGTCACGAGGGCATTTAGGGGGTCGACAAGACAGTGATAAAAACGAAAAGGGATTTTGGCCCGCTCCATTTCAAAGAAAGCTGATAGTGATTTGAAACTTTCATCAATGGTTTTGTTTGTTGTACATAATATTTACATGCATTTTCGTAAAAAATTGAAAAGAGAAATAAGGTTTATTTGAAGAATCACAAATGTTTACGCTTGTTTTTTGCTTATAACATGCAGAGTTTTCGCCCAAATTTTACGAAACTTACGAAATGTTTGACGTTATGTAAAAGAAGTGTTGCATTAAAATTCGAATTAAATAATTTCAATATTAGAGAAAATATGAATAATTGTACTAAATAATTTTTTATTGCACAATTTTTAAGTAGGTAGCGCAATTTTTCTTTTATAAATTTAAAGTCAGATATATAGAACAACTTATATAAAAATTTTAGTTCATTACCGTTAATATTCAGAAAACTATCAGTATTTCTGTAATGTGAATTTCCGTATACTCTAAAAGAAGCTAAATGATAAGGGTCCATGCACAAACTGAAATTTATGAAACATGAATCTTCAAACAATAATATTGAATTTTAAGAAGGTTGAATATCCTGAATGCACATATATACTAATAAATTAAATACATAATTTCAGTTGAATTTCGATGTTAACTTTTGAAGGATTCAAGTTTAATAAATTTCAGTTTGTGCATGGACCCTTATCATTTAGCTTCTTTTAGAGTGTACGGAAATTCATATAGCTGCAATACCCATATCTTTCTGAATATTAAAGTTACTGAACTGGAATTTTTATATAAGTTGCTCTATATGTCTGGCTCTGAAGTTATAGAAGAAAAAATACGCTACCTTTCGCGCATGGTAAAAAATTATTTACTAAAATTATTTATATTTCTCTAATATTCAAGTTATTTAATTATAACTTCGATACAATGCTTCTTTTACATATTGTCAAATATTGTAAGTTTCATACAATTTCGTTGAAAACTCTGCATGTTATAAGCAAAAAACATGCGGCAAAATTTGGGATTTTTTTAAAGAAACCTTGATATCTCCTCGGATATTCTTGCAATTTATGAAAATGCATCTAAATATTATGTACATCAAACAAAGCCATTGATGAAAGTTTCAAATCATTATCAGCTTCCTGTGAAACAGGGTGGACCAAAATATCTTTTCGTCTTCCTTACTTTCTGGTCGACCCCCTAAATGCCCTCGTGACAAAAATGTTTACTGCAAAATGTGAGTTCCGGCAAGTGTATATTCCACGATTCTGTGCAACTGATTGCGAACCATTGTATCCATGTAAAGTCCTAATTCTTCGCTTTCTAAAAATTGTCCTTAGCATTTGCCCACCAGTGTATAAAATAGGTATATATATATTTTATAGGAGGGAGAGTGAAGGGAGAAATATTTGAAATATATAAACAAGTTTAAATGCATGTTTTTTTGAAAATACAGCGAACATAATTTAGGCGACTGTTGTATTTCAGTGCAAAAAGATTGCCCATTTTCTATAAATTCATTTACTGACATATTTCTCGTTGGATTTATTTCTACATATGTCAGGCTTCTGCAAACTGCAGAGACACAAGCAGTTTATTTTTTTCGTGATAATTGTATAAATCCCTTAGGAAAAAAAGTGGAATTGGTACTGCCATCTATTGTCTTTATTAATACTAAAAACTCATTATTTCTAATAAATCATCAAAAGACTATTGCCTGGTTAAGAAATATGCTCATAAAAAGTAGAAACCACCGCCCTTGAAAGGGTTGAAAAATTCGAATAAAGCGGAAAAATATCATTTAATATGATTGTCAACAATCAAAAAACTATTTGAAACATTCGTCCATAGAACGTGCATACAGATAATAAAAGTAATAATTATTTATTGGCATGTTTCATGTTATTTTCGGAATAGTTTCAGGAAGAAAATAATAATAATGTGAATAAAAAAAATAAGATCGTTTTTATAGTAATGTCCAGCAAACTCCCAGAGATTTTAAAATAAAATAAGAATTCCCGTTTTCCTACGACTCTTTGGTAACCTAGAGTCGTGTATTTTAATATTTATAGCCGCTTAATGTATTTTTCGATGCAGCAAAATGACTGGAATCCTGAAGAAAATCTCTTTGCGTGCCCGGATCGTTTAGAGTGCAACATGGAAATGGAAATAAAAGGAATTGCCTGAATATAAAAAGCTACAGCTAGCTCTGATCTTTGACTTTTAAGTCAGCACGTCTACTACAATGATTGTAGTCATTCAGCAAATTCAAAATAAAAATCTACAGAAATGCAAGGAAGAGGGAAAATAATAGTATTTTTTCCCTGGAAACTAAAGAAATCAGATGCCTTTACAGCGAGATTTGAAAGTCTGATATGAACAGAACATGTCGGCAACTAATGTCTCATAGGGATGCGACCTATTATAGTTTACGGAATTCATTAAATAAATTGTACGGTTATTGAAAGGTGAATTTCATATCCTTATTTTGACAAATACTTAAAGATATAAATGTTTTTCCGAAGAGTTTTGAAGTTTTTGTTTAGAGTTCTGAAACGTTATTCATATCGAGAAAAAATATTTTTATTAAAGTCTTTAAGAACCACTTAGCCGTGTTTTAAAATGCATTTTGAAATAGTATTTAATTTTTTGAGTGAAATTTATTCTAGTATCCAATGGAAATATGGCGAAATGGTGTCATCGGTTAAATATTTTGGTGAATTAAATCTTTCAGCATAACTGAAACGAAATGATTGAAAAACTCTCATGAAACATGCAAATTTTGAACTTTAGTGTTTTTTTCCATTTCCATGAATTTTTCATCATATTCTTATTCCTGTACTCTTAAAAGATATACAGCTTTACAGTCAAATATTATTAAGGAACCCGTTCAGGACCAGCGAAAGGAGAAAGAAGCGCTTCCCCAAGCCCGCGAGCTCCGGAAGGATGCGTACGCACGGGACCGGGCGATTTTTCCCGTTAAGCCTAATTTTATTAAAAAATTCATATAAAATTATTACTGCAAGTAAATACGCTGAAATTTACAATTTATTATCATTGATAGTATATCCGAATATAATGTAATAAAATTTTCATGATATTTAAAAAAAACAACTGAACTAAAATATAATTTACCCCAAAAATACAAAAGACTGTCTAGCGAACTCCAAACTGCAAACGATAATTTCTACTCCAACCCCTAACCAATAAACATTCCATCCTTTCATCGTGCCATCAAAATATAAAAAAAATCCACCGCAAAATAAATCATAGCTCTTTAATTGCTTAATCATAACGCTTTAATTGCGCAATCCTTAAATGCGCAATCCTAACACGCGCAGTTGTTTACATAATCAAATAGCCCTCATCCAACAAAAAAAATCCGGAACCGAAAGTGCATACTGAAGGTCAACACTCCGTGAAATATTATTCGAAAATTGTAACGGACTTTACCGCCATCTAGCGCCGTTTAAAAATTCAAATAAAACGTTCCAAGTTGAAATCGCATATATGTGATGACGGGCCAGAGCGAACGGCAAGAGAGATCGCATATATGTGATGACGGGCCAGAGCGAACGGCAAGAGAGATCGCATATATGTGATGACGGTCCTGAACGGGTTAAGGAAATACTTCCAAAGATAAGATTGCAAGGTTCTGCCTTTTTCAAGCAGATATGTTTGAAAAGAAATGGAGTTAGTTTATTTGAAAAAATAATTGTTAAAAACCACTTTAAAGTAAAAAAGAATAACAATTATATATTCAGTTTACATAAAGAAAAAAACTAAGTCTTCAGATGAGTAAGTTATAATTTGAAAATGTTTAATCATTAGAATGATTACCGTAACAGTACAACCCAGGTAAAATGAGCTAAAAGGTGAAAGCCGTTTCGGAACATGATTTTTTCGATTAAGCCATGGATATCTTTTACAATTTTATATATAATTAAAATATGTAATTCTGAAATGTTTTGAGAATAAAATTAATTAAATGCTCTCTTTGTGGGAAGGAAATACATTTATGTTCTTTATTAAAGTTAAAATTACACTTTTAGGATTACAGTAGGTGCATCATTATATACTTAGTAATTGTTTATAGCATATGAATTATTCATTAAAAATATTGAGGAATTTTTCTTTGCTTATTACGTCCCCCCAAAAAACCTTTTTCGAGCGGTCGCGCCACTTTTTCAATAGAAGGATGTTAGTTCCTCACTCACTGCATTGCTCAGCAATTTTTAGGGCAACCTATCATAATAACAACATATGCACTGCAGGTTCTGGGTGTTGCCTTAAAAGAAAAATTATTAATGTGCAGTATATAGTAGGCTACAGCTGGTACAATGGTCACTTTCAATTTTCACTTTAAGAAAAGCAAGGCATTTAAATACTGTATTAGATTATTGAAAGACATAACAAACTCTTAACTTATGCTGATTTCTAGCGCTCTAAAGCCATCGTCAGCCGTCATCTGTCGTCTACTGCGGTCCTGTGCCCATTCAACCGGTTCAGTAACTGTAAAGGTGTCAGGCACGGGGGCACAGGGCGGCGTTCTGTCGTCTACTACGGGCTCTTCGATCAAGACTACATTTGATTACAAAACTGTATCTGCATTTTATTGGACCGTGATTTCTTCCAAAGCGTCGCGACAACCCATTCATCCACGCCTCCATGTCTTCGTATCCGGGATTTATTTTTTCATGGATAATTTTACCATTTCTGCCAGCTGTATTTCGGATAACACGGATTTTGGTTTACCTGAGTTCGGTCAACCGGAGTTTTACTGTATTTGTCTTCGCAGAAGAAAATTTATCTAATAGAAATCTTTTTTAAATGTCATGAAAATTTAGCCTTTATTCTTAAGAGCTATTTAAATAGACAAAAATTCTTAACTTTGTTTTTTTTAAACTGTTTTCAATTGATTACAAGAGACGTGTGTTAAAAGTTTTCTGAAAATTCTGTATGCTTTTGACAAAGCAGTTCTGAAGTTTCAAATGTGGATTTATAGAATATCGTCGCTTAGCAAGCAACATCACCTATCTCAATTTTTTTAAATTTGAAAGAGGAAGAAAATACTCAATTTTTCGCAGCCAATAACGAATATTTCTGAATTTCTTTAACGTCCGATATAAACATGAGACCGTATATTCCTACTAGATGCGAAAAAATATATCCGGTTTTGGTTGTGAGAAATTGTATATTTTCTTCCTCTTTCAAATTTCAAAAAATTGAGATAGGCGGTGTTGCTTCTTAATTGACGATATTTCATGGCAGGTTTTCATAAAATTACTTTTTCAAAGAATGTGGTAATTGACAAAGAGCATTTAACGAGAAGAAAAAGAAGAGACAAATCTGGTTTTATTCTTATGTGTGTCCAGGAAGTATTTTCAATATATTGAAAGTAATTATCTTTGCACTGTTAATGTCCTTAATTTGAGATTTATAGAATGTGGAAAATGTTGAAAAAACAGTCTTTCAATTTTTAATTGCGACTTATTCTTGTTTTCTTAAACAAATACCCTTCTGTTTTACTAAAATCTTTATTTTGTTTAAACTGAAAATACAAAAACATTTATTTTAATTGCTTGGATAAGAAATTATTATTTCGAAAATTTGTCCATATGTTTTGTTATTCTGCTATTTTATCAGAATAAAAATATTTAATGTGAATAAACTATGAAAAAGATGTATTGGATATGAATGATAAAATAATTGTAAATAAATAAAACATACATTTAAATGATTGCATTGAGAATACGTGAAAGAATATAGAATTGTTGTGTAAAATATTTCGGGTTGAAAATATAAATGATATGAATAAATTTTTATTTTTATTTAAGTTTGAGAAGAAAATCATATAAGAATGAAGTGATTTCCGTAAGGAAATATAACAAGAAGCTTTATCAAGAAATAAAGGCACTAAAAAACCATACCCATATAGCACGTAAGTTTGCAGCAAGTTTGATTTTGATTTGATATTACCTTGTCATCGCAAATTTGACGCGTCAAGCTTGAAGCGAACTTGTAGCAAGTTCGCCGTGACAACTAGCGCCACCTCCTTGCAATGCAAATTTGCTGCAAGTTTGCAAAACAAGCTTGATGCAAAGATAGCACAAAGAGATAATTATCTTTGTCTCTGTTTTAAAAAAACATCCGATTTTTAATAGCATCTCCTAGACCGTCCTTCTTTTTATTAATTCAATAAATCAATGATAATTTGTAAAAAAACAAACTTTTTTATAAAAAAAAAAATTGAAACATTTTTCACCATTTTACTAAATATAACACTCGCACTTTAAAGAAAACTATATCGCCTTTTTCTTAATGTTGAAATTTTAACGTTTAAAAACAAAATTAAACCCAAAAAACAGTCAATGTTTGTTGAAAAACATTTTGTCTCATTTTAAAGCAATTACTTTTGAACTTTAATTTCATAATTTACTCTACTAGCAAAACGTAGTTATTAGCGAAAATCGCTCTCGCTTTGACTTCAAATCATATTCTCAACTCAAAAAATTAATGAAATCAAGAAAATAGTTTAAAATAAATCGTATACGAATCGAATCGAACGATGTATTAGCAAAATCTATCTTCTCCTCTCAGAGTTTAACTGGCCGAATGTTTAGCGAGTCTGCTTCGGAACCGGTAGATCGCGAGTTCTATCCCGGGTTGTGTTCGTGCTCTGTTTCTACAATAATTTGCAATGCAAGCTTGCTGCATGTTCGTCCCATGGTGACTTCGAAGCTGTAACGACTGCTGCAAACTTGTTTCACACTTGCACTCTTGTCGTGTCAAACTTGCTGCAGAGTTGCAGTGCAAGTTTGCTGCAAATTAAAATTGCTATCTGGGATAGCATCTTTAAAATCCTTTTTCAATTTCTAGAGAAATAATTTTAATGCTTTAAAAACAACATTAAACTTTCGCTATATTGAAACAGAAATAAGAAAATGAGCTTAATTTTTCATAATATAATGCATTCGAAAAGGCATTTGACGCACAAATTTCTATGCACTTCTGTAGTAGATATGATATTAAAAAAATCTTGAAAGAAATTGGTGGTACAAAAAGGGTATCATCGGGGGTAGATTTTAATAAAATATCAATGCTTATGTAATTGAAGCTTGTGAAATTACATATAAATAAAGATAAATTACTATTACATGCTTCATATTCATACAATTAGCGGTTGATCTTATTTCTGACATCGATGTACACATTTGTGCATGATCCCTTTCAAATTATCTTTCGGGACAACGAGAAGATGGCCAGTTGGTAAATGAAGCAACGTGTCAGGCTTCATACATATAGAAAAAAGAAAAGCGTGCAATTTCTTGGATCTTCTTTTGCCTTCTAAGAATAATTTTTCACGAAAAAATGAGAAAAATCACAAATTAAGAGCATTTATAAGTGTAAGATATGATTTGTGGAACATTCATATTTAGAAAGTTATGAATATTTACTGCATGAATTAAGCAAATTGAAGCCTGTATTTATTTTCAGTATTTTATCCATTTCCATGGTTTTAAAAAATAGCAAAAGATAGCAAAGTTTTTTAACTGCAGGTACATTACTAAGTATAATGTTTACATAGATAGTGAGAAACCTTGTTAAGATTCTCAGTATGCTGAGGACGCTTGATATTATTACCAAAATTCTGAGTTAAATGTTAGTTTCATTTCATTTAAAATTAATTAACAGAAAAATACAATTTAAAACTGCATTCCTAGTTTCAGTTATCTAACATTAGATTTCATTTCAGCTTTATAATAAATTTTGAAACTTTTATTATACTGTGTATTCTAAATGTTGTTTTAAATCCAGATCTTTTTTCTGTCTAAACACTGGAAACGTAACAGAAATGTAGAATTTGTTTTGTTCGCATTTTAAGATAAATATTTCTTTCTTTTTGAGGTTTAAATAAAATCTGTTTTATAGAAAACGTTTTATTAGCAACTTTGAAAAATTCTAGAACATGCAATATGATCTTAATTTTGAATATACCTTATAAATTTATATAAATTGAAATCCCTCCCGGTTCCCGAAAGAAAATATTCGAATTTAAACATGTAAAGAATACACCTTTCTGTTTCTCTAGAATGTACTTGAAAAGAAATAAGTTTCATATACTTCATCTTCAGGCAACGCAGTATCTTCTATTAAAAGTTCAGATATCATTTTCCTTTCGAAAGATTCAGACGTATATCAATACATCGCTCTATAGCGATTCACTTCATTTTCTCTTCATTTTTGTATCAATTACAATGGAATATAGATTTTTCTAGCCAATTTGGTTCCAATAGTTTCATGCATAGCATTATTCAAATTCAAATAATATCCAATTTGGATGAGTTAAAGCTCAATATTGATGAATCAGTATATTATTGTTCTCTTATGAATACGTATTTTGTTGTATTACGCCGTTGAACACTAGCATGCTTTTGTTTGTTAAACAGTCTATTCTGTTTCGTTTATTTATTAATGCATTTTTATCCAGATATATGTTTTAGTTAAATTTTTATAATTATTTTGAGAACTTTCTAGCATTTATAAATAACATTTCAAGGGAAATAATTCATACTATTAAGAATCACCATGGAATATACTTAACTCAAATCTTAATTCCTGGTATAAGTGATGTATAAGTGATTTATGTTTCGAAAGTGAAAATTGTGTGTAAAAAATTGCAAATTACTTAAAGAAACGTCAACCTCTATAGTTAAAAGATTTGTCCCCATAGTGAACATCCGTGTGATAAATTTGTTGAGCAATAGAAATATTAGCTTCAATCTGATGATCTCATAATTATCTTTCTAGAAATTTTTTAAATAGATTATTGTACTATTTTCGTTTACCCATCGTAGAAAGTGCTTGATTCATTTATTTTGTGTCAAATGAGATTTTACAAATCCTCAAGTATTGTTTCTTATTCCCTACACTTATCCTTAAAATTCATTATCTCTGCTTAGTGAAACTCATGATTAGTTCGAACTGTAATTTCTCTTGAAGGAACAGTTAGCAGATTTATTGAAATGCGACACAGGAAAAAAACTTTTCAAGTCATAGATGCACGATTAAGTGAAGAGTGCACACGATAGAAAAAAGTATTAAAAATGATTCCGACTTCTACTCCGAAATACCATAATATGATATTGTTTAATGACTCATGTGGTTTATATATTTTTTGATAGTTTAATCGTAATTACGGCAACTATAATGTGTACAAAAAATGTATTTAAAATCGTCGCAACGCGCGTGTGTATATACGCAATAAATTAGACAAAAATTGTAGGAAGTAAATTGACATTACTGAAAAGATAATCCTTTTACTTTTTACATTGGTGTAAAAATGGCTTTTGTGCGACAATATGCTTCGAAATTGTCGAGAAAAATGTTAAAATTTGGATTAAATTTAATTATTTAAAAATATAATCAAAAATAAAATCTTTATTACTGAACGCCAACTATCCAAGAAGTAACTACGTGGCAAATTGGTGTGCTCTTTGATGCAATAGTCTGCCCTGTAGAGACCTTTGAATCATGCATGTCAAAGTCCGCATCACGCAATTTAAGTATCCTGTCTATAAACATTAATACGATAATATTCTGCAAGTTATAGATAAGCAATTAAATAAAGAGCATATCCGATACAAAAAAGCGTTGAACAAGAAATTCTGAGATCCTTTCAGCGGTCAGCTAATGAGGCAAAAAAGTACCTTTTGCGAGATTACCTTAATAGACCTCAGTATAATTAGAAGGAGTGGGAATATAATTCGTCAACTGACCCCTTCTGGGTTTCGAAGACATGGCTGGGACTTCACGCGTAGCAGAGAAAACCTTCTAAATCGATTTATTTAGAGGTCCTATTCAGTTTCTCCTTTTATTTTTTCATTCGGTCTTTGTGGTGCCGTTAATTGTCGGTGATTTTCTTTCCAATCCCTTCGAGGACACCTGGAAATTAGTTGGAAGCGGTCAACGAGGTCTTCCTTCCTATTTAGGGAGATTCGTTGAGTTTCTCGAGGGAATTAAGAAAAATAAACTCGAAATGCTGCAAGGGAATTTCTCTGCGAAACGGATTCACAAATATAAAGAGGAAGGCGATCTTTCTGAAAAGTCATTAATGATTTTGATTGGTTTTGGATGGAAGAAAGAAAATAGGTGTTTATTTAAGAATGGGAGGAATATACTTGAATGAGAAGCTCGGTAATTCGCATTTGCTTTAAAATGGATTTAAGTTGATAATATATAGGTATATATAATATTCAAGGCAATGTTTAAAGAGAATAATCGCTATCTTTTAATTTTTAATGTAAGAAATATTTATGCTATATCTCTTTCAGAGTTCATGGTTTTTTATGAAATATCATTTTTAAGAATTTTTTTCTTACTCTGGTGGTAGTTTTATAGAGATATAATAGTACAAACATATTTTCTAAAATCTATTCAAGAAAGCAGATGACAACCCTAATTCTAATTTTATTTTATTCTATTATTTCCAAGAAGTAATTCCATTTTCACAAAGACAATTAATTGAAAGCAGCCCTGAAAGATATATGGTTTTGTTCCGTTCATTTAAGGGAAATCTTATAAGATTTATGATTGCGTTTAAGCCTCTTTTAATTTCTGCCTTTCAGTTAAACAAATTCATGATCGTTTTCATTTAATTATATAATGTTTCTGATATTTCTATAAAGATTATTGAGCTCTTAAGCATTATTGAATTGCATATCAGGTGTTAAATTAATAATAATTTGATAATTAAACAAATCTACAATTTTTTTGTTTACGTTAAATTACCAAATTAAATCAGTTATAATCAAAAATGGGTCTCCCTCCAATCCCCCGTTTTCCAGACACTCTGATATGTGTTGGAATGAAGAAGTTACACTTGTTTATTTATTGCCCACGAAATTTTGTAGTCCCATCCACCTACTATATAAGCCAGAACAGAATCATGTTAGATAATGACAAAAGATAAATAACAATTGAAATTTGAAGGAAATGCAACTAAGATTAGAAAAAAATCTAAAAACGATGATGAAAACTGCTATTATATTGCAATTACATATGGTATGTCCTTTCAGTTTTGGATACGCCTCATATAAGTGCATTTTTTCATATTTTTAAAAGTTCCATGAAAGAAAAAGCATTTTTGCTAGCATTTTTCAATTACTCCACTATGCATTTAATGAAATAATCCAATTCAATTAAGGTAAACTTTTAAAAATTCCATCAAAAACTCCAAAAAAAAGCGAGCAAGCACTACAGGAAAACAAGGTCCTTTATTGTGCTGCAAAACCATCTTTTGTATAACTTGAGCTAAAACGAAGAAAAATAATTAATTTATTGAAGTATTTCTTAACTTTATACACTTGAGAATTCTTATAAACTGCTTATTGATGCATAGATCGCATCTTGAGCGAGAGAGGCTCCCTCAAAGGAGGGTAGAAGTGCTCTAAAAAGAGTTATTGATTGGAGTTATTGTAAGTTCACCGGTAAAAAACATAAAATGCTTACGGTTCTTTTCTTTCGGTGGTTTGGGAGTTCTTGGGGAAAAAATATGAGAAAAAAGTTCTCTTATCATGCGTGAAGAAACATGAAAGGAAGGAATATTGTTCTTTTGTCAAATATTCTATGGTAGGATTTATTTTTATGCTTTTTTCTTTTTGCTCTTAGGTTTTTCTTCTGCACTAATCAAAATTAATTTCGAACAAGCAAGAGAACCAAGCAGCATTAAAAACATTTATGTCTCATCACCAAATGAATGGTAAGGATTCTTGGGGAAAATGTTTATTATTTATGAAAAAATCATCAAAGAATTCCATATCGTGTTTTTAAAATATCTCATTTGGACTTATTTTTCTTTGTTTCATGCAATTAGTTCGTGCTGCATTAGATGTCCTTGCTTGTAAATCGTTGTGAGAGAAAAGTGATAGCCTTATAATATTCTTCTACAAAAATTTTAATTACAAAGTTTATTTAGTACATACCGCATGTTCTGTTTCCTTGTTTCTATCAATCGTTTGTGTGAAACTTCTTTATTAAGAAGAGTTAGTAACTTAATGAAGTAGAATATGGTTATGTTAATGGAATTGATTTTAAATTGGAGCTTTAATGAGGTGTTTTTTGGGGGAATTTCGAAACTTACTTGTTGAGGTCGAAACGACCACTTAATAATGATAAAGAAAGCTGCAAAGGATACAGATATGAAATATGATTGTAAAAAAGTAATAATTAAATTTGCTACGAATGTTTTCAAACTAGTTTATTGAGTTACTTTAAGCATTCTTTTCCTTACAAACCAATTTTTATATAATGCACTGATCATATCGGTACTCTATATTTTGAGAAATCTACTGAAATTTGATAATCTTCTGATCAAAGATCTCCAGCTGGTGTGTTGCTACAGATTGGTGAATAATTGCTGATTCAAATATCCTCCTCGTCATTTAACCCTGATACAAAATTGCCATTCCCATTTTCAAAATATCCCTCGTGTACATTCAAAATTTGACGTTAATATAACTAAACTAAACAACCTCAACTAATCTAACTACCGCGTCAGCGACAGGACGATTGACCTTGATGTTATTAACCTGGACCAAGTCAATGAACAGGAACTATCTTATGTGGAATCTGGTCTCGAATTCGTGATCATCCGATTCGAAGGATTCCAGATTATTTGACTTGGCCGCTTCTGCTCCATTCTGAACTGATTACACAGAATATAATTAATGCTTCACTCTTTTCCAAAGTATGACCATACATATCCATAACTGCTGCCGTAGACGGTATTCAAAAATTTAATTACCAAAGAGGGTTAAATTTATGTAATAATTCTATTAAACTTTATGTCAGATATTTGAAAGGTGGTAAACATTCATTTTCATTCATTGCAGTCAATGACAGATACATTTCTCCCATTCTCGATAATAATAGACCAGGTAATATATACTGTCTTAGAAATTTTATTATTGCAAATTTTCGAAAAGGTCATTCTACTAGAAAATTTGTGTAGGCGAAGGAATTTTTTCTTTTTTCATTAGAAAGTAAAACATCTTTCTTTGAATTATTCATTATAGAGACGCAGAATATTTATTTTAGGAATAGTAAAAGTTGGCTTTTTTCTGTTAAATTTAAATTTTACTGAGTTAATTTATTCACAAAACATGCTGGAAAATGTGTCAAATCTTTCTCAGCACTTTAATATTTATATATAGAAAAAATTGCAAATGTCTTATCTCTGAACGTTTGAAGATTTCTGTTTACTTCAATACAAATTTGTCTGTGAAATTTGAAAATCTCATATACAATTTAAATTATATTTTAATTTTTCCCCTCCTTCATCTATGCGAATAATATAAAAATTTCATAAATAATAACCTCAAAATGCTACGAAGGAAATAAGAGACGAAACTGGCAAATTTAACGCCACTCCCGAAGAAAAACTAACATGGGAGAATAATTAGCATTTATTCTCAGACTAGTATCGTAAAATAATTTTATTAAAGAGATTTAATATCGATTCCTTAATAAGAAGCAAAAAATGATTAGTACATAGAATATTGTCTTTCTTTTTATTAATTCAAAATTCAGTTCGATTTCTTGTGTGCTTCTGGTTGCAGATATTTAATTTAGTAAGAGCTGTTTGATTAGGAGATATGTTTTTTTCCGAAAATCTCTCAACTATTTTCCTAAATTTCGGTAGACATGGAAGTGGAAGAGATATCAATATATTTGACATTTTTTAAAAAAACATTTGCATGAAAAATTTGTTGAAAAATATTTAAAATAAATTGTGCAGCAGTTAGAAAGACCATTCAAATGTTTATATACCGAAACTGTATAAAATTCAGGCTTTTTGTTGGATACCTGAGCAAATTATGAAATGTGTTTTTTTATTTTAATATTTGCCGTTTATTCCCTAAACAATGATGACATTCATGAGATTTAAGAAGCAAAACCAAATATTTAAAATTTAAAGTGTTTTTCAACTTTTTTTTGTAACGTGATTTTTTTTTCAGATTTGTAAAGATGGAATTCTGTAAACAATTTTTCACTCATTTATAATGTGCTTGAATTTTGAAATCTTGTTCTCTTATGAGTTCTCAGTGACATTGTACTATTTTAATATTTTCAGAACTTAATTAAAAATTATTCGAATGACTCAATGAAATTTTGATTTCATATGAGTGGAGTAAACATATAGTGAATTTCAGATTAAATATTCCATAATATTTGTTATAATGAAATATAAATTAAAGACTAAAAATTAGAAACTAATTAAAATAAAAAATTACTTTTTAGTATATTACTGAAAACTTTTTTATTTCGTTTTTAATAAGTTAATTACATGGAAACGATTGTTGAATATAACTTAAAATGCCACTCTCGTCAACATTTTATTAATTAAAAGTCCAGAACTTTCAGTTTTTCTGTTTATAGAAACATCACGTGTCTTTCGTTTTATTTTTCTAGCATTATTAAACGCATACTTTTCTCGAAAAATGTATGTTATTCTTCTTTGTCCGAAAAGTTTGTCTTCCTATGCAGTGTGTCCTAGCAACAATTAAATTCGGGAACTATTGAACTGTAACTTCTTGACGGCCTAAGTCTAGGTGAAGTTAACTTCTCCAGGATTGATAGAAGCGAGATTTATTTATGTAGATGTTGAGGCAGTCGGCACATACAACTATTGACGATTCAAGTGCGACATGTTAACCTGCACGCTACTGCCTAACTCGGCTTCAGATCTATCATACCTGTATTCACTAAAATCAGAAGTATTCCATCGCATGTGTGACTGGTGACGAAGTCGATTCAAGACCTCTCGTTAATAAAATAACAAGTTTAATGAAACAATTAAATTATTAAAATACTAAATCATAAAATCATTATACAGCTAATCAAATAATACAAACAAGGAAGAGCAGAGCCGAGCAGAGAATTAACAGTAACAATCAGTGCTTATATACAGCCACATGCTCGACGCTATTGGTTGATAGACGACATCAAAGAGGGCGGATCCGATCTGCATAAAAACGCAATTCAGGATGTTGCCAGATGCCGCCACAGAACCTAGCCAAAAGTTGAACCACAAAGCTGGATAAAATAAAGTGTGGAATTTCATAAAATTTCTTAAAATATTTAGAACATTATTTGTTAATAAACATAAATTTTAAATTTTTTGAAGATTCCTGCACATAAAACCTTCGAATCATCAAAATATTTTGCATAGACTAATTTAGTGATGTACAAAATTTCAGTGTTTTATATAAGAATTAAATTTCAGAGATTTCAAAAGACAAAACTATTGAGCTTTGCTTATTCGCGTATCAATTTGATACTTTGTATCAGGTACGCAAAACCATCAGATACACGAAAAAGATACAGAGCAAAAGTATCAGGTACTCGGTTTCAGTTCTCGGATTCGATTGATACCGTTGGGTAATCTCCTCAGTCACATTCGTTTTCGTTCAGCTGATACGAGGTATTAACATGATATGAAGTATCCATATAATACGAAGTATCAATCTGATAAACAGTATCAGATCGATACATTGAATCAGTTCCTGGTTTGAATGGCTTCGCTTTTTTGGCAGAGGTATTAATGAAGTGCAGGTGGCCTTGATTTTGAAGTCATAGACAGTTGGGGGGAAAAGTAGAGAAACGGATTTGTTATTAGTTGAGTGTATTGGGAGGCGCAGGCGAGGATTCCCAAACTGGGGTTTGTATGTGTTGGATTGATATGCTGTGCATTAGTTTTGTGCAAAAGATTCGATGGGATTTCATCATGGCATAAGACAGGTGGAAAATCTCCTTCGAGGAAGATCACCGAAGTAGGTAGGTACTTAGAAGAACCTTATTAAAGATCGATTAAAATAGTGGCAAGAAGAGAGGTATATTTTTCCGTGTTTAGAAAAAAAAACCTTAAAAAAAACTAAAACCAGCGAGAAAACTTTTCCTGATTGTGATATCTGTTCCATGAGAAAACATTTTTTCGGTAGGGGGTCTGATCCTAAATGACAGAAGATCAGATTATATTGTGACAAAGTGAAAAATTAGCTTTTTAAAACTATAATTATTTATTATCTCTTTCTTTCTTTTTTGTTGTTGTATCCTGTATGTTCTCAATGCTATACTTTTGTTAATATACATACGTCCCTCTTTTCTTCAGAAAAAGAAAAAGATAGAAATTTCATGTTTTTTGTTTTACATCGTTTATTTTTAACTCTATATGTAAGTTGTTAGATATTACCTTTGAAGACTATTATCTCCATCTCTAACAAAATTGTTCGTTGCCTATAGTCTTTAGTTGTTAATTTTAATTTTGTACTTTTGTTTCTTAAAGCATTTAAAAAAAATAACGACATAACTTAAAAGACTGTTAGCAACAGTTTCATTTTCATTGTGTTTTTAAGAATTTTTCATCGCATAATTATATTTAAAAATATAAATATTTTTTGTTTATGTATATTTATTAAATCGTTATTTTCTGAAAACCTTATTCATGTTCAACGTTTAATTTTTATGTTCAATATATTTTATTAATAATAATTCGGTTGCTTGAGTTAATTATTTGTTTCGGATAAAAAAAATGCTTAAGGCAAATACATTTATTTACTTAGAGAAAATTCCATAAATCTTATACACTTATTAACCATTGCAAGAGAAGGTCAAAAAATGCATAAGCAATGATTTTATTTCAGATAATGGTAAAAAATAATACAGATAGGTGGTTTAAAAAACACACATATAACATATACTAATAACGTCGCCAAGGCAGACATCTTGTATCACTCACTACCCGATTGCCGAGTACTCAGTTCCGTCCCGTCGGGAAGGGATCGGTTACCGGCTATATCAGGTACAAAAGTATCATGTAAAAGTATCATGTACAAACGAGTATCAGTATCAAACTGTACCTGATACAGCAAAACCGGGTATCAATCCAACTCTAACCAAGAGAAAAATTCATATCTGGGAATTAAATATTAGGAATATTAGACTGAAAATAATTGGAAACCGAGGTAAGCAAGGAAATAATGCAGTTATCTTCTGATATGAAAATGCGTTGTCTTTCTAGCTATAATATTTTAACACAGTTTTTACATAGTTTGTTCAAATTGATTTCCATCTATGCCTACGAAGTGAATTTGTATAACAATTCTTCTAAACACTTGATCAAGTGCATTTTTGATAATAAGGTGACTAGTATTTTGAAGCTTTTTGTATATAAGGCAGAAAAATTATGTATGTGTTTCAGCATCATGTAATTTGTTTTCGTACTCAAAACGGTTATATTTTAACGTGATTAGTATTTCAAAAACCGTCAGTAATCAAACAACGGGGACTTTTGATGATTTTCGATAAGGTTTATAATATCTAAATTATTGTATGAGGACTATTTTACTCACTGAAAGAATTTTTGAGCGGGGAACATTTAAAATTTAAAATTTGGCATTTTTAAATCCATAAACTTTAAAAAAATTTTTAACGATAGTATAAAATTTTGCAACTTGTTAATTTAGTACACATGTGTAGTATCAATGTTTAAGGAATTAAAGCCGATTTTCAGAAGCCTTATAATCATGTAAAGGAAAAGCTTGTTAAATTTAAAAATTAAGCTCTGACATGTTTTGCTGACGCATTCTGTGAAAAGCCAGTGTTTCATTCATTATGGGGAGTCTTTTGTCTCTTAATTATTTAATTAAAATGGCATTATATCAGTGTGTAAATTTCGGTCAAAAAGGAGTTATGAACCACTTCGTTTTAATTTTCATTTTTCCCTCAGACTTTCATTTAAATATATCTACTGAGGGAAGCAAAGTCATTTACTAATTTAAATTTTTAATTAACAATAAAAGTGATCTTCTGAAATACAAAAACATATTTAAAGTTTCTGTTTGTACCTTCATTGAGAGTTACAAATAAGAGAGCCCTTAAGAATCAAATCAATCTTTATCGCTAATGATAATTTTTTAGAATTTTGTTTTTTATTAAATCTCTGAAATTTTAGATTTTATGTATTTAAAGTATATTTTGGAACATTTGAATGTAAATTTTTGGAATTTATATTTTCATTGTTATATTAGATTTTTGATGCGTGTTATTTAATTTAATAACATCACATAGCGGACACTTAATTTCTGCAAGTATGCTCATCTTCTGAGGATTATATCATTTTATTTTGCTTTTTTTATATTGTTTGACATCTGTTGATATAATGTTTATAATTATAAATTCCTGTCCCGAAATAGTTAGACATCTGTTGAAACTCTGACTCCAAGAACCTCGCTTGGTGGCGCTGCGTGCTATTTCTGAGTTTATATAGTATATTCTTCATCTCTGTCTAATGGGTTTTTTTGTGCGCTGTGTATTCTGTGTTAGAATTATGATGTTATGTTGTTTACCTGTTGTTTTCGCCACTAAATTTATATGTTGCTTTCGCCATGGGGTATTTCTAAATGATGCCTTCGAGTACTTTTCTGACAGGTGAGAGAAACTGTTGGTTTTAATACTGATTGTATATTTGCGATTAAGTTTGAACAACATCCTTCCTGTGGTTTGAGTCAGCGTGATTATTAAATAAATAAAATACAAAATCGATCATCGTTGCAAAAGTTCATTATTTTATCCCAAACTTTACTCTTTTTTGTTTCTTTATATTGCAAACGAAATTATGAT
>BGPR01014997.1:21378-37785 GCA_013235015.1 Araneus ventricosus
GAACAAAGAAACACTGAATGGAACTGTTCAATAGAAATTTTTCAAAGATAGATCCACATTCCATTGTAATCGGTGGGAAAGAAATAAAAGTGGATCTTTGTAAAAGTTTAGGTCGTTTCAAAGTGGAACGATATCTGCACACAATAGTCGCCCTTCAAAATATGTTGTTTTTTTCTCAGATGCTAGATTCGAAATTCGCTTTTCTTATAGAAATATTCTCTGTGGAAAGTTTGCTTTCTTTGCATTATTCGCATCAAATTTTTACTTTTCATTAAATATATTGCCAAAGTGAAACGCGATGGCTATGAACATTGTCAATTCAAGTTGAATTTTTTATAACTTTCGGTACAAAAAGAGATTATTCAAAAAGAACTATATTGTAAAGCTACAGAAAAATTATATGTTGTAATTATATTTATAGTAATCTTTTTTACGAAGTTGGAATAAAATAAATGTGATTTAAATTTTTTAACGATATCTTGAAACATATGATCGTTTACTAACTTAAATTTTTTAAAGCCGCAAAGGAATTTAAGTAAAAGAATTAATTTTAACGTATCCAAAATAAGAATTACATGATACAATTTAAATCAAACTAAAAGTTCTCAAAACCTGCGCTTAGTCTAAAAGTAGCAATAGGAATATTAAAATAAATCTGATCGTAAATCTATTTATTACTTTTAAACTTCTCTAGACCGCGAGACGTTTCTCATTAAGCTCAAAATGTTAAGTAAAACAGGATAATAAAATAAGTAAAACAAAAATATTAAATTAACTTAAATATAAAACTAATTTCAAACAAAAACATTTGTTTAAAAATTTTTAATCAACATAATTTTGTTTAAAATTCTTTAATCAAACCAGAATAATCAAAATTATTTGCAAATTCTTGTAAGATTTTTGAAAACAATATGACTTTGTATTTCTTTTTTCTTACCAAAAGTATCGTATCTGAAAGAATATATGTTTTATATCAGAGTTTTTTAAAATTAAAATTCATTATACCCAAATGCGCAGAAATATAGCGATAAAATATTGTGATTTTCTATTTTGATTTATTAAATGCAGAATATAAATTGGTAAATTTATAATTATTAAACAGACATGTTCTTACAGTATTTCTTCAGTTGCTCAAATTTGCAGGCAAATTTTACATTTTTTTAATTTTTGCAATGACACCTTCGTGAGAAGTATTGATGATCTTTATGCTTGCATCTGTGCTTTTGCTGCAAAGGTTCAAGACGCGTCGGAGTTTATATATAAGGCTGAACATTGCCGACCGCTCCACGCCAAAACTTGTCATTAATACGTTAAACTGATGAGATGGGCTTGGGTTAAGCTTATTTTTATGATAGCTGTTATTATTATCAGCCAGATGGCTAATATGTTTAAATCAATCTTATTAGCGTTTTTATGTTTGTGTTTGATTTTCCTTTTTCTTTTAAAATAATGTTATTTGGATGCACAGATCTCCTTTGCCTTTTGTTGGGAAATTTCGGGCTAAGAGAAGTAAAATTTGGCGTAATGCAAACTTCTTACAGAAAAAGATTTTGAATAAATTTCGAATAAAGTCCTTAGTCCTTAATAAAATAGACTAGAATGGATTCCTTGTTTCTTTAATTCGATTCCCTCTGAGTTTATCTTAGTTTTTTTTTATTTTTAAAAAATTATTTTGATTGAATGATTTTGATTTCCATTGTTCCTTGTTTTTTGTATGCAGCTGCAATCGCGAGTTACTTACACATTGTTTAAATGTCAATGTCTAAATTTTATTGTTTAAATTTTATTGTTGCTTGAATAACTGCCTAAATGGATGGGCTAAGAAATGGAATGGCGTGGATTGGAGCTCTCGTGAATGATAGTATTAATTAATGATCGTGATTCGGCAGTCACACGATGTTAGTTTTGAGAGATCGTGGATTCAACTTGACCTCCCCCGTGACTTTTGGGCCTTTCTCAATTGTTTGTTTGTGTTAATGTAGCGCACACTGTTCAATAACCAGTATTTTTTGTCCAGTATTCTCTGCTTGACAACACTTGATGATGGCGTTTCATCCCCGTGTTGATATAGAGCTTCCATTCGTCTTTGGGCCATTTTTTCTTCTCCAGACGCTAAATGATGAGGGTTCTTGCACAAACTGATATTTTTTAAACTTTAATCTTCGAATGGTATTCGAAAAAATGCAATTAAAATAATGTATTTAATTTATAAGTGTTCATGGTTTTCAGGATATTCAATTTTACTAAAATTCAATGTTACTGTTCGAAGATTCAAATTTAAAAGATATCAGTTTGTACAAGAAATTTAGCTTCTCTTAAAGAAAAATTGAAATTCGCCTCACCGAAATGCCGACAGCTTTCTGAATTTTAATGGGATTCAACTGAAATTTTTTTACAGTTGCTCTAACAGAGCAATGCTCTATATGTCTGGCTTTGAAGTTGTGAAAGAAAAATTCCGCTGAGTTTCGCACATGCGCGGTAAAAAATTATTTAGTACAAACACTCATATTTCCTGTAATATTAAACGTATTTACTTCAAAGTTTTATACAATGCTTCTGTAACATATTGTCAAGTGTTCTGCAAATTGCGAATAATTTGAATGAAAACTCTGCATGTTATAAGCAAATCACATGCGGAAAAATTTGGGATTTTTTAAAGAAACATTTATATCTACCCGGATAGTTGCACTATGCTTACGAAAATGCATGTTAATATTATGCACATTAAACCATAACCATTGATTAAAGTTACATCTCGTTATCAGCTTTCTATGAAACAGGATGGGTGAAACTCCATTTTCGCCTTCATCCCTTTCTGGTGGTCCCCCTAATCACCCTCGTGACCGAATCTTCACTGTAATATGTATATAATACTCTATTGAATCTTACACGATTCTCCAGACCTAATTTTGAAATATAGTTTTTGCATTAATTGCGAATTTAACGCATTTTAGGAAATATTCCTTAACTTTTGTATGCCAGTGTATTATCATGAAAACTTAATTGTATTTGCTTTCAACGAATAATAAGTAAAAGCCGTTAAGACGATAGAGGGTTGCAATTTTATTTTTTCACAATATAAGAAAAATGAAAACTATGCAAGGCTCTCTAAAAAAACAAATCTTTTATGAAATGTTAGCCACAAGAAGGATTTGAGTTTTAAATTTCCTTCATTATACTATTTATTTAATATATGAATATATCTAATACGTGAAATTGAAGGTCTCACCTAGTTCTCCAGGAATTCAGATGCAAAACACTGATGCTTCTTTTAGAGAAACCAACCAAACCCATAAAAATGTTAGATAATTTTAATGCTATCTTTTCACAATATAGGAAAAATAGAGAAACTCCAAAACTCTTCCAAGAAACATATCTTTTAAGAAATTCAGCTACAAGAAGGGTTTGATATTTTCATTTCCTTAATTGTACTATTTAACGAATGTATCTCGTGAACTTTAATGGCTCGCTTCTTTCTCCGGGCTTTCAATTGAGACAGCTTTAGCTTCTATCAGAGTATCAAATCTCTTCAAAAAGCCATCTGATTTGTTTATCGCCTTAAGGAAAAAAACCTTCTTTCTTTCGCTTCAAATTTTAATTTTTATTTTGGCTTAGCAGAGTTAGAACTAGCTTTGTAGAAGACGTGCTGATTTTAAAAGCCAAAGATCAAAGTTGGCTGAGGAAATTTTATATTCAAACAAATTCTGTTTTCCAATTCCATGTTGCACTCTAAACGACCTGGGCAGACAAAGAGGTTTACTTCGAGGTTTCAATACGTTTTACTTCATCGAAAAAGACATAAACAGCAATCAATATCAAAATATAGGAGTCGGGGTTACAGAGAAAAGTAGAAAACGGTATTCTTATTTTATTTTAAATTTGCATTCACTGGAGTGGAAACCACTTAAAAAGTGATATCGTATTACGCTTTTGTGCTGCTAATATTTCGTAAATAATGGGAATGGAATAAATATGTGATTTTATGACGTTATTTTTTATGAATATTATGTTAATGACTGTATTATTAACACTGCTTTATTACATAAGTATAAGAAATTTTGAATAGATATTTACAAAGAACCTAAACAGACTTTTAATTGGATTTAGTGCATTATTTTCAAATGTTTTACTTGCCTAAATTTACTTTTAAAAGCGATATATTGCAATTATTCAACTTTTGTAAATTGAAAGAATTTTGATAAAACCTTTTATTTTTTAATAAATACAAATTTTTGTCTGCTTAAAAATTGAAGCTTACATGTATAGTCAATTTTGAAACTTAGGTATTGTAACGTAGTGAAATTTAAATGAAAAATTCCAAAGAAATTAATTTCCTTTATTTCTTAAAATGCGATGGGTGATTATAAATTATTGAACCCAATTCAAAAAAATTCCTTTTCGGCAAGCTTGAAAGCAAAGATAGATTCCTTTACGGTAATGTTACAAAAGTAATGAAATATTGCATATTGATCAATACGGACATAGTCAATGACTTTATCGTTTCTACAAATTGCAATATTTAAGCTGTGATTCTGTTTTCATGACATTTAATTTTTTTACTATATCAAGGTTTTATCATTCTACTCAAAAAGATATGCTAGATTTATTGGTCAGTACATTGGTCAATTTTTTTTAAACATCCTAACACATAATCATTCAACAGGTAGGAATCATAAAGAAATAAACATCCCAGCAGTGGAAATATACCCTAGATAAACTTAAGCCAGCCTATCTGAAACAGTAGCAAAAAATTGACACTTGACATGAATGAAGAACGACTCTAGATTAAAAAATTAGTTTATTTAATCTATGTTACCATATGATTGTGCGAACGTTACTTTGCCATATGCTAAAATCACATGGCATGAAACATTTAAACATTACTAGAATGGGCTCATTTAGAGAATTCCTTGGGTACAGAGATAATAGCCACTAAATTCTTAACACATAAGAAAATAAAAATTATTAAACATTGTGAGTTGCAAATTTAATGTTTGTTTAAAGCATAGGATATCAATGCAGCCATTTTGAACAGTAAATTTTAATCTCTATCGACAGTTAAAAGCAAATACTCAGGCAGAAAACCCCAAAACAATTTTAAAGTTAATGAGATATTTTTCAATATAAAAAAGGATAAATGGAACTCTTATATATCTTTTTTGGCTATTTTATATTAAATTTATTAAACAAATATTCGTGCAGCCATGTTTAATTAAATATCAAATTAAAATAATCTGTGAAATTAACTAATTATCAAATTAACTATTAAAATTAACTGTTTGATTAATTAAAATTTACTATTTACTTAAATAAAATTAAATATTTAATTAACTTTGGCGATATCTTCACTAAAATCTTTTTTATGGCTCATAGTATATGCCAGCAATTCTAATCTAGTAGTTATCTAATAATTATCTTAATTTAAATAAAAGTTATTGTTTTTATATATGTATGCTCCACATCTCCTCCTAAGCCACTGGACTGATTTCAATTAGACTTTGCACACTTTTTATTTAAGACAAGAGAAAGTTCACCTTCAACTTTTCAAAGCCCAAAAGCTACTGAAAATTTCAGTTAATTAAAAATTAAGCAAGGCGTTTTTCCGCGATATTTTTAAAAAATATTTTATCACGAAACTTTTTTACACCTTATTAAATTTTAAAAAATTAGCATTTCAGTGACAAAAATTTCATTTCCATACAATTTGTTTCTCTCATTTTAATAATTTTTCAAAATTAATTTTATACAGAATTCGTAACAATTTCCTTTATTGTGGAAGAACAAGAATAATACGAATATATATAGCTGCCAGAATACATTCACAGAATTCTGGACTAATGCTAAAATAAAATTTTAAAAGTAGACGATAAACAATTTATATCAGGACCAACTAATAATTGATTGATTTTCATTCTTTAAATTAATGAATAACTAAATAGTTAATTTAATTGTTTCAAAATATTCATTGAAACCTTTCTTTTACTTTAGTAATTGTTAACAAAATTTGAAGTACCTATATAACAAATAATAATTTATGGAGAAAACGGGTTTTTAAAAAAATCGTTTGTTTCAATTGATATTCTCATTTTAATTAAAAACGTTTTAGATCAGAAAAGAATTTGTGTATTTTAATTTTTAAATAATAGTAGTTTTTATATTAAAAATTTTAGACATGAAAGCATTTTAATCCGGAGCAAAGCCAGGTATATCAGCTTGTTTACCGTATAAAAAGTGGAAGTGAATGCGGCTGATGGGAGTTCATAACTTCTAGGTAATTCTTGTTGTCAAAAACTTTCAATATAAAAGTAGTTTGTTATGATAAGATGATAATTCTCCTAATTGAAATTTTCTTTCTAGCATCAATCGTAACGGAGCTATGGGGAAAAGATAAATTGGGAGGGGGAATTGACAATCGCTTTTCAACTCATAACTTCTAAGCAATATTAGCTGTCAAAAAACTTTTAAACTAAAAGTTGTTCGTTATGATAAGATGATAATTCGCCTAATTGAATTTTTCTATCTGTAGTCGTAACAGAGCTGTGGGGAAATGATAACATGGGGGAGGGGATTGAAAATGGCATTTTAGCTCCTAACTTTTAAAAAATTGTAGCTGTAAAAAAAGTTTCAATACAGAAGTTTTTTTCATTATGAAGAGGCAATAATTCGCCTATTTTGAGTTTTCATTCTTTCTTCAATCGTAAAGGAATTAAGGGAAAATGAAGTTTTCAGTCCCCCATCATTTCCACTCTCTTTTAGCTGGTTAGCCCATCTACAAACTCGGCCGATATTTTCACCGACCTTACCACATATCCCTCGTCGGTTAAAATCTAATCAAAACTACTCTAGTTATCGTGTTCACAAGATAACATGGACAACAGCGTCATATATATATGTCTCTACTACTAATAAGAAGGAAAAGAGCATTTCGCCCTCTTTTCTCATAAGGATTAGAGCTGCAAGAATGAAAGTGAGTGGAAGAGATTGCAAATGACGATAGCTTTCCAACAAGGGGTAACATGCATAGGTTGAAACGTACTTTAAGTTAGGGGGAGAGGAGTGAAAGGGTGGGAAAATCACTTTTCAGCTTATAACTTCTAAGCAATTATAGCTATCGAAAAGGTTTCAATACAGAAGTTGTTTGTTATGATAAGGCAATAATTCGCCTAATTTGAATTTTGTTTCTATCTTCAATCGAAAGGGAATTATGGGAAAATGAAAATTTCCACCCCCTTTCAGCTGGATAGCCTATCTACGAAACGAACTCGACCGAGATTTTCACTATCCTTACAACATATCCCACGCTGGTTAAATTTAGATCAAAATTACTCCAGTTATCGTGTTCACAAGATAACATGGGAAAAAGCGAAGTTCGCAATGATGATACTTTGATTCCTGGTTGCAAAATCGACAACTGTATTTATCTTTAGAAATGTACCATTTGTGATATGAAATACGTGGGTCAGACTAGCAATACTATCAATATTAGAATTAACCAACACAGACATGATATAAAAAAATATTTATCACATTCTTCTTTTAATGCCGAATTTGAGCACTTTAAGCGTCATAGTTTTCATAATATTTCTATTAAAATTTTGGATATCGTTCCTGATAAAAACAATCGCCTTTCAAAAGAAAACCTTTTTATGATCCAATACAAAACAATTATTCCATACGGTCTTAATGACCTTTTTAATAGTACGCAGATTTCTCCAGACAATTCCTGTACATTTAAGCTTTTTCATAATACACATCATAAGACTTCTAGAGGTTGCAGAGGAAAAAGGATTAAGAAAAGACCTTCTAAATCAGTTTCTGACCTTTTTAGTGAACTTGAGGCATTAGAACTTTCTTTTGCAAACTCTTATCTGTAGGCTCCTGTCAAGAATTTTGTTTTCTCTTTAAGATCTAGCTCGCTTCTTGAATTATTTTCAAACTTTGGTTCATTTAAGTCCAATAACTTACATTTCAAAACTCTCATTTTAGATCTTTTGAAACAGCGATTGTCAAAAATTCCTACTAAAGACCCTACTAAAAAGTTGCATTTCGTTTTTAATTTCCAGCATCCTACTTTTGACAAGATTACTTTCTCTTCCATTTTAAATTATGAACAGCAATTTTTTCCCATTAAAAACATTAGTTTACAAAAAACTTTTAAATATAATGTTCCTTTTGACAGAAAAATCTTCAATTACAATAATGCCTCTTCTCACATTGTAAATCTTAAAAAAACAGCTAATTGTTTTTGTGTTAGACTCCTTTTCTCAATTTATTGACAAAGATTCTGGCCATATTGTTATTGGTAATCTAGACATTGTAGAGAATACAGATCTTAAAAGTATCATGTTAAAAGGTCCAATATTCAGACCGATTTTTCATGTTTCTCTTCCTTCCATACTGCATAAATTACTGAATAATATTGATGATTTCTGTTTAAAAACTTCTAATGCTTTTTCTATCCCCATTGAATTTTTCATTGAGTGGAAATGGAATCTTTATTACCTTTTGAAAAAGTCTTTCTCCTTCCATTATAATAATTCTGAATGTTTTGATTCTTTTAGCTTTTCTAATATTAAAATTGCTATTGAAGACTTAAAAAGTAAATTCATCATCACTCCTATCGACAAAGCTTCCAATAACTGTGCTTTTATATGCAAACAGCATTACTATAATCTTCTGGATAAGGAACTTCAAAATTCAGCAACATACAAAAAGTCTAACTTTAATATGAGTACAATATCCAAAAAAAGTCTTGCTTTCTATAAATTCTTCAAAATTAAGAAATTTAATTTTTGCTTTGATTATATTACTATTAATCCAAAACTTCATAAAAATCCTATTTCTTATCGTTTTATCACTTGTGGAACTTCTTCATACATGAAGCAAACTGGTTACATTTTCTTTAATCTGTTAAAATAATTACTGAATGTCATTTGTTCAGAAGGTTTCACTTGGATTATTAACAATAATAAACCGGTTATTGATTTCATTCACAATAATAACAGTATTTCTTCTATTGAGACTTTTGACTTCAAAGATCTTTTTACAAGCATTCCTTTAGCCACTCTTCGAGAGGTGCTTAACTCATACTTTTTTGATTATAAAAATATTCTCAATATTTCTTTTGAGTATTGGGATAAATTATGTAATATTTGCATATTTAATAATTTTATTTACAATGGGGAAAGTATTTTTCTCCAATCACATGGCATTCCTCAAGGATCTTCATTTTCTTCTATTACAGCTAATCTCTTCTTTCTTTATTTTGAGAAGAATTATTTACTTCTTCATCCTCAGGCTTTCAGATTCGTAGATGATCTTATTGTTTTTAATCATGGATCATTTAATATTACGTGGCAAAATATTTATCCTTCAGCCTTGCTTCTTAAACAAACAAACTGTAATCAGTTTGAAGCGGATTTTTTAGATCTGGATATTAAACTTGTTGATAATAACTTTTGTATCGATATTTTTGACAAAAAAATGGATTTTAATTTTTGTGTCAACCGACTTTCATATTGGTCTTCTAATATTTCTATTAAGATTTATAGAAACACTATTCTCTCTCAATTTTCTCGCATTAGATCTATTTGTTCGAACGAAATTTCAAAATCTAGAAAATTAAAGCTTTTGTATGATCAACTTTTAAATAATGGTATTCCCGAAAACTTTGTGCGACGATATCTCAAGCAGTGATTACGGAGCTACTGACAAAGTCTCTTTCTCCTTATCTTCCTTTTCCTCTGTTTAGCAACAGCAATGACTGGTTTGGCGTTCATTCTCCTCGTGATCCTCACGGACAAGCTAGCTTTTTCCTGGCCATGGTAAGCGTATTTCGCTTTTATTTTATTATTTTTTTATGTATACGGCTGTTTTATTTATTTTATTCTAGGTCTTTTGTATTCGGATTTTTTGTATTTGTATTCGGATTTTTTGTTTTTGATTCTTTTTAAATCTTCTTAAATGTATTTATCTTTTATTCAAGAATTCTTCCATTTTTATTTGTCTTGTGCTTTTAGAGGGGATGGCGGCAATTTTTAACGGATTTCGTTTGTCGTTAGCAGAAAAAAGCACAAATTAATATCATGAGCGAGCTTCTCTTCCTAACGAGCGGCTCGCTATGATATTTTTCAATTTTATTTTGGTTTTTGTCTATTTTTGCCATTGTGTCTTGACTGTTTTTGAGTTTTTGTCTTGTGTTTCTAAGTTTGTTTATATATATATATATAAACTTTTTAACGAAGGGTGGTTTTGGATTCTAGGGGTCATGATCGGTGAAGATCTGCAGAAATTTTCCCAAAGTCGTGTCATGAGAACCATTGCAATAGGTAGACTTCCTATAAGGAATCTACCTAATTAATGAAAAACTAACAATGTTACAGGTCCTTTTTTAAGGTGAGAGCGCATTTAAAGAAATATTTTTTGAGATAGGTAACGGCTGTTCGATTCCCGGCATAAGAAGGTTTTTCCCTCTCAAAGTCAACAACACAAAGAGAAGACTATCCATATTTTCTTAAGGCAACACGGACACTCCTATGAACCTACCACAGGTAGCTGTTCCTCTGATGTAAAGCCAATAGAAAAGAGAATCAAGAATGATAGTCCCTATGAGGCCTTGATACTCTTTGTCTCTATTGTAAATTTCTATATGCAATCAAGCCTTACAATTCTACTAGTATACATGAATTTTTGCAACCTAGAACCAACCCAACGGCCCAGTTTTGTAGAGGGACCTCAACTGTAATAAATCAATGTGCAAACCTGTTTTCTTTCTTTTAATGCACAGTTATAGTCTTTTGTTCTAAATGTCCTCTTTTTTGTATCCTTATATACAAAATGTAATTTTTTTTGCTCTTGTTTTTTCAATAAAGTTTCACGCACACCCAACCAACCGACAGGGAGCCGTCCTGGCTCCGAGTTCGGAGGTATGCTGTGGTTTTAAGTTAAGATAGGTAAAACGCCGCTACGGCGGTCTAGGTGGACGTAAATTATTGGGTATCTCCCATGTTTTGAGAGCCATTATCTGCGGAACTGTTAAAGCTAGAAGAAAAATAAAAGCATGTATCTGAAAAAAAGTTTACTCTCTTTAATTTGTTACATGTATTGTAATGTGAAAACTAAGCAGTTTTCAAGATATCCAAGAAAAACTAAAACAGGAAACTAGAAAACGCGCATTGGCTTATGCTGATCGGTAGCTATTGGGTATAGAAGGTATATTTAGTAATTTATTTAGAACGCCGCAATGGTACGCCCCCTATCTGGAAAAAAAAACTTTTTATTTTCTCTTTCATTTAAAAAAACGTAGTTATAACATTATTAGTTTTATTGTTTAATAATTTTTAAAATGGGTCCAACAATTTATGACCACCCTGTATTTATGACATATAAGAATTTCTTGTCTATAAAAAGTAGAAAAGAACTCATATTTCTGTTCCTTTTTTTAAAAAAATGATTTTGAAGGGTTGTTGCTGGCTTTTCAGCAGACATGTTGACTTAAAAAGCCAAGAATCAAGGTGGACCGAGACCTATTTATATTCAGACAAATTATGTTTTCAATTTCCATGTTGAACTCTAAGAGATCAGAGCAAGCAAACAGGTTTTATTTGAGGTTTCAGACTTTTACGTGCATCTAAAAATGAATAAACATCTAAAAATATTAAAATATACGACTGTAAGTTGGCAAAGAGCTGTGAATAAACGTATATTCTTATTTTATTTTAAAACTGTAGGTAGCTGGAATGGATAAAGAACGTGACATATTTTTTAACGTTATTCATTCTGCGAATATTTCGAAAAGAATTTAGTTTTATTAATTCCCATTTGGGAAGCTTTTAGAGAACTGCTTTGAAATGGATCTCATGTAATTTTGAACAGTGGTCAGATAATGATCATCCCACTTTTCCAACTTCTACGTCGCAGTAACGTAAGGACATTTGGTCGCAGGACCACCAAGAGCCAAGCCAGACCCACAGGCAAAGTACTGTTATGCGGACTCCTCTATCAAACCCAAGTTGGAAACACACACATAAAACCAAATGCTTACAAATGGCAAATAAACAAGACTCAACGATCAACGACCAAACCATAGTGGTATTTGACTTTTGAGTGAGCAATTAATAGGTAGGATTAACATACCGAAGTGTCGTCACTTTAAATCTGATCTGCTTCCTCTCCCCTTGGAAATTATGTTGAATCCGGGGATGGAAATGCTTCTTCCTGTTGAAAGGTCCGATCACGTTTTGTTAAGAAAATGCAAATTGAATTTTTATCTTCCTTCTGCATTTTAAATTAACACAATTAAAAGCGTGTGAATTTTCTATTCAGAAAAAATAAATGTAAAAATTTATTTCAACTCAATCCTGTTCCCATTTGCCATGGATATAAATTAAACAGACTAGAAAATAGGATAATTATTTTTTTCTTATCTGTGCTTGGAGGGACATCCCTCTAAACCCAAGTCCTGAAAATTTTCCCTTCCCTGTCGTCCCCCAGAGGCATTTTTGACCTACGGTGACAGATTTAACGTGTAACTGTCATGCATAGTCACGGACCTTCTGTTCTCTATCCCGCTACCTTTTGATCCAGAAACCTGGATGACCCGCAATGGCGTAACTTCCGGGAAACCTGAGTGAAACCGCCGCAATAGCTCGAGTACTGAGGCCGGAGTCCTAATAGCCTATCGCCAGGCCACGGCACGAACCTTTCCGAAAGAGGTACGTACTATCACTGGTGGAGGGAACCAGAGCCCCAACATTATTATACCCCCAGGTAAAGCAAGTGCCTGCTTACTTAACCAGCGGCCACTCATTCGTGTCTACCTTTTGATCCAGAAGCCTAATCCTTACCAACCCAATTAGAGATTTTCAATATTGTGAAATATTGATATATTAAATTAGTACGCAAAAAAGTCAGTTTTCAAGGATTTGCTGCCAGAACATGTTCTACCCAACAATTTGTACCATCGGGGGACACCTAAAATATGGGATAAGAAGCCACCGGATAGGTAAGCGAAACTCGCTTCCCCTGTGGATGCAAAAATGGTAGGAGTGGTTCGTTTGGGTCCATCTCCGATGATGCGTCGCACCCTTGAAATGGAGGGACGGTTCCTGTATTTTCTGTCGCGGTGGCTGATCTTTCAGACAAACCGTTACGGCTTCTAACCTGGTCGAGGTAATTATTATTAAATTACCCAACTGTTTTCATTCAGATCATAATTGTTGAGCGATTAACCAAGTTTTGAAAATGAATTCACCATAAATTTAACGTAGATTAAAGAGTAATGATTTTAAGATTTATGTTGGAATTTTTTAAAAAAGAATTGAAATAATTCTTTTGATTTAATAAAAAAATGATTTAAAATTTAAAGCTGCTAATAACAATTCTTGTCTCGAAATGTGCAGTATAACTAATTTAATTTATATTTTGAAGTTCTTTTATATTGCTATATGAATGTTTTTCTCTTATTTGATCGTTTCTTAAAAATATAATTTTTATAAAAAGAAAATACTTTTACATACTTTTTATATGTGAATGAAATTTGTCCATTACAAACAAAAATGAATCTGAGAAAAAAAAATTTCTTGACTGTTTATACTCGCTAAGTTTATTTTTTGCATATCGATAAATGGTTATTTTTTATAAAAATATCAGACATACAATTTTAAAAGTAGAAAAGAACTATTTGAAAAAAGAATAAATATGAAAGCAATTTCTGCTGATCTGATTAAATAAACATCAAAGGCAAAATATTTCGGAAAATTCTTTATAGGGTTGAAAATAGAGCAAAAAAATCATTCAATAGTCTTTTTATCGCAACTGAAATATAATTTTTTTTTATTATTTGATTGCAGTCAACATGCACAATAAAATATTTTTCATTCAATAACAACTCTTCTTATATAAAAATAGAAAAAAAAACCCTGGCATCATAAATTTTCGTTTCAATCGTTTCGCTCTTATGAAATATCCTATTCTGAAATATAAACATTCTTTCAAGTACAAGATTGCCATAACTACTTGCTTAAAGCTCCTGGAAAAACATAAAGTTTTTATTTATTTAAAACTGCATTCTAGAGAAAATTTCGCTTTCATAAGCGAGGAACATCCAATATATCAACAAACCGATTGTGAGAACTGTTTCTGAACCATAATTTACTTTTGAGAGACACATTTCACGTTCACTGCAATAGGAAAAAAGGCCTCATCTGATGGATGAGGAGAAGAAAGAGAATCAAGAAGTTTCTTATTCAAAATGCAAGTAAGAATATCAGCAAAAAGAGACAGCTTCTTGCACATCTGATGATTTCTACGAATTAGTTCGACTAAAAGTAATATGACTTCTATTAGACTGTAACTACAAGCAGGAACTGAATAACTTTTGAAATTTTATGTGAAGCAGAAAATATAACTTCTGAATATTATAACGGAAAAGACAGAAAAGAAATGTTATCACTCAGAAATATTTGATAATAGGTGAATCCTACCATTCGAATTCATTGATTTCAGAGATTTCTTATATGCTAGATCAGTGGTTCGAAAAATGTGGTACGCGTATTCCTGGGATATGCGGCGCACCAGTTGCGGGTACACTAAAGTAATGTTGGTGATATCGGCAAACACAAAATGATGTGGATTGATATTGTGAATTATGAGATATGAATTTTGTTTCCTGAAATTTGCCAGAAAATTTGAAGTTTAAAGCCTACTGAGTAGCAGAGAAAGAAGAGTGACAAGAACTCTGTTTTAAAGAGGTAAATCTTAATATAAATAAAAGTAATTGTGGGTACGTGGCTATGAATGTGGGTATGTGGCTATGTATGTGGGTATGTGGCTATGTATGTGGGTATGTTCCACATCTCCTCCTAACCAATGGACTGTTTTCAAGCAAATTTTTCACACTTATTATTTAAGACAAGGGGATGACACTCATGAATTTTTCAAACTCCAAAAGGTAATTAAACAGTCAGTTAATTAGAAATTAACCGAAACCGTTTCTCCGCCGTAACTTCGGTGCAAATTATCCGACAAAAAATATTTTTATACCATATTGAACTTTAAACCTTTTCCTTTTCAGTGATACCAACTTTGTATCTGTGATATTTTTCCTTTAATTTTTAATAATTTTTTAAAGTTTAATAATTGTTAGACTATGATTAAACTTTAGACTATTTTGAAGATGACATGCAGACTATTTTGAAATAATGCAAATTTATAGCTACTCCGTTGCTAGGCAACGGTTAGATTTGGAACTAATTTATTTTTATTTCTGAAATGTTTGCTTATTTTTATAAATATATAGCTGATATGCCCGGCGTTGCTCGGGGTAAAAATATTTTCCATGTCCAAATACTTATAACACTTTCAATTTACTAAAAGTGTTTTTCACGGAAGCATCTTTCGTTGATTTTCGTTAATCAACTGACCTTTTGGACTAGCAATGAAACACCCTTCTTCTTCTTCTTTGCTTAGATTGAACCACCTGGCAAAAATCTCGCAGTCCTTCGTACTCCATTTTCCCCTCCCCATCATTGCTACGGCAGCAGCAGAAACTCTTTCATTTCTTTTATTTTTTGCCATTATCCTGACTACAATTTTCTTCTCTTTAGTGTTTTTGTCACTGAACGGAAAAAAACACATATTGTTCCTTCTTTTTCTCCTTAAACTCTCTCCCTCCGCTAGGAAGTGGGCTCAACAATTTTGAAGGATTTTAAACACTCATTATGATCTTTAAAAATTTGTAAAATAAAATGAAGCATCGCGGACAGAGAGTAATTAACACATTGAAAGTGGTATATGCTATGAAATAAAAGCTAAATAAAATTTCTGCTTTTCTGTTAACATTCAAAGAAAACAATGTTTTTATCATAACTTTCATAATTTCAAAAATACCGGAATGAAGGAAATGATAAAACGATCAAAGATTTGAATTTAAACAGAAAGCATTGTTACAAATTGTGTATGAAATAAATTTGAAATGTTTATTAAATTAAGAAAAAGAACGCATAACATTTAATTTGAAATCATAAAAAAGATGAATTTCTGCTCTTTAGGATCTTATGTAAATATACTACGTGCAATAAATTTTTCTGAAATTATTGACGAAAAATGAGATAAAACGCCGAAAATTGGCTTAATTTTCGTTATTTAATTACATATCTTAGGAAGTAATTTTTTTGAAAGTTTGAAAGAGAAGAATTAATCTAAGATGGATCCATGGATGACATATGCAAATTTCATATCAAGACTATTCACCGTTTAGGAGGAGTTCTCGTTTGCAGGAATATATTTATTCACTCAAAAGACATATATTATAATTCTTCCCTTCTTTTAAAGCATTTTTTCAACTGAGACTATATGTCTATCTAACGGTTTTGAAATTAGCTATTGGACCACGATAAGTGTGGACAC
>BGPR01014998.1:0-37779 GCA_013235015.1 Araneus ventricosus
TTGACATTCCGTTTCCGAACTCCGGGTTACTTTGTCCGGTCCAGTTAATGGTGAATACGGCTGTTACAGGGGTTAATATTCCTTGTTAAACAGTTTGAAGAAATTGGCATTCTACAGGATCGTACTCATTTTGGAACTGGCGTTCTTATGAGAAGACTGAATCAGGGCCGTAGAATACGGCCCTGGACTGAATCATGTAAGCTTTGTTTCCATGCTTACTGTCGAGAGGCGCTGCAATCGCTAATTAGCATCATCAATTCTTGGACATATCTCGCTGCTTCTTTTCATATTGCTCATTTTTATTCATTATATTTAGTTCAAATGTTGCAGTAAAATTTATTGCTGTGACATTTAACTATTTCATTATATTGAAATATGTGTCATGAAAACATACATGTACTTCAGTGTTGGAAGTCTTTTATTATCTTGCCCAGTTAAAATAAATGTCTGCAATAGTTTAGAAATGATAATGTCAGAAGGTTTTTTCTTAAGTATTTAGATATCAAGATACAGTTTTAAGTTATTTTCAGCTCTCTTTGATTAAGCTGTCTTCGTTCGTAATAGAATTATTTTACTGTGATGCAGTGAAATGCAGTTTGTTTTGTGTATCAAGTAATTTTTTTAAAAAAAAATTAAGCATGTATTGGTATATATTTCGAACGACTTTGTTAAACTAATTGGTACTTGATGAATAAATCAGTGTCTTTTTTTAATACGTTATCACTATCAATTTAAGATTAATTTTTTTATTTGTTTGCGCTTCTAACATATATTTCTTTGCATATTCTTCTCATAAAAGCGCGTTCTAAAAAATCTTTTCATATTAATATTTCTTCTTTTGACCACAGTAATTAAATTTTTCGAATATTTTATATAGTTTTTACTACTTGATTCATTCCCCTTATGTCCAAATGGATAAACCTCCTACATTCACGCTATCAGACAATTCAAAATCTTTATCCAAACTGACACATTAATGCGACAAAATCAATGCTCATCAACTTCTAACAGCAACACTTCCTTCACGAAGCACGCTCGCAGACAATTAAGCTATCAAAAGCGTTCACGCTTAACCAGTCATCGCGATTAATGTCATTCTCTCTCACCATTGCTGTCGTAATTGAGAAATGCCTTTTAACGGCATTTGGCTGGAGTTTTACGAAACAGCGAACTGCTGTGTCACGCAACATCACAATCTTTAAGATCAGAATAGGCTAATTGTGAGTAGTATTTCAAACTTTAAATATTGAACCTTCTGCATTCGAGAGGTGAGGTGACTCACAGATACCATTCTAGACGGTGCATCATTTTGACGTTTCTTGATTTAGATGGTTGAAAAAGCTACTAACAAAATTGAAGAAAGTTGTAGAGTAATTTTTAAGAAAAAATGAACTTATGCAAAAATATATTTTACGTTCCAAAGCAATAATATGATCTCTTGTAAATCAATGAATAATTAAGCATCGAATTACAACTTTTAACTTTTCCAAGTGCAAAGGGTTAAAAGTTCCGTTTAGCTCTAGATTTAGAAGGCATCAAGAGAATTTTTTAAATATTTACCAGACACTGTGTGTGTGTGTTCTTGTGTTGTTCAAAATTTCAACTTCCTCTAATAAATTCCGATCTGAAAATGGCTGAAATAACTTCTAAAATAATCCAAATGGAAGTGTGTTCTGACATTGGAATTTTGATACCCGTATTCTAAATCAAAGAATTCGCGTTTAAAAATAAAAATACAAATTAGTGAGACTCGAAACCAAAATCTGCGAGATCAGTTAAAACTCTGCACACCAGAAGAAAAAATCTAAATTCTTCATTATCAGTCTGTTACAGTCGAATAATAGTGATACAGTCCTTAAAATCTAAGTAATAGATATATTTTTCTACTCCGAAAACTAGAGTTAGCTGAGTTTGTTTTTCGCGTGCAATATATTATTTCAAATGTAGATGAATAAAACAGATGGTTGCTAAGACTTCCGTGTTTTCTAGTTATATTCTTTTGTACTCGTTATAAAAAATGTATAATTACAATTGAGCTTAATTAAAATAATAAATTATATTTATTGTATTTATAAATGCATATTATGTAGACAAACGGTGTCTAATTTTTCGAGATCTTTACTCCTTCATTTTATCAAGGTTGCCAACGAGATATCCATTTGAACAGAAGTGCAAGTATAAATTCACGAATAACCGATGTGACATAAGAGGTATTCGGATTTTATTACCGTAATTTTTTAAATCTAAGGGAATGCGAATTCGCCTTAGTCTTAGAAAATCTAAATTTTGTAACTTTAAATTGATTAAGTAAGAATGGACAAATAAAAATCAAATTGAATTTTTTTTACGTAATTAAAGAACAATTACGAAAATTAAAAGTAACAATTAAAAGAGAAAATAAAGTTACACTAAAACCGCGGTTTAAAATGAAATTGTGTAGTATTTTACTAAGTTTATTAAAATACGAAGATTTACATAATAAGCATAACATCGACTTACCTAGAAATAACCGAAAATAAAGTGATAAAAATGAGAAGTCTGGTCTGAACAAATCAACAATTTATTAATTTTAATATTAATTCTGTCATTTCATTAAAACAACAAACAATCTTTTTTATTCGATTACTACCACTCATGCAGAAAAAAGCGTAAGTAAAAAATAATGCATTATTAACATTTTAGCGCTTTGTGATCAAAATTTATTCAAGCGAAAGTAAAAATTATAGAAATCATCCAGCGCTCTTTGATATCGTAATTTTTGCATGATAAAATCACATTTTCTTAGAGAAAATTTCAGTTCTACAAAACTTTCTAACGCATCAACTATTTCTATAGATCATTACTTTCAAGATGACATTTAAACGCAAGCAGAGAATATCATTGTCTGCATGTAGAGAAGACTTCCTTTATATCCAACACACAAAATGTCAAATGTCTTAAATCTATTTATGGTATATGAACCAAAATTATAATTTTGATTACTTTTTCTCGAGGAATTTATTTATGAAATGAAAAATGGTGTTGCTTTTGAAACTTTTTAAGTTTGTGCAAATTTAAATATGTACATGTCCTCTTATGAAATTTTTAATCTTAGAAGCTTTTAGTCTACATTATTTCCTGAGAAAAGATAACTTTTTTTCAATCTACGATGAAAGACCGTAGAATAATCCTTTGAGAATTCTGCTTTTTATGCGACTGTTCCTGCAAATTGATAAAAGCAAATTTCGATGCTAAATTTACTTACTCTACAACAAAATAAGAGGCAATAATTACCGATTTGCCTTAGTGGTATGTGAACCAGCTATTGGAGGAAGATTTAAATGATGCGAATACTTTTCCATCTATCAGGACGTTTCAAACGACAAGGAAATAAAACTGATGCAATAATCGAGAGATGTTTTTCATATCGTTCTAGCAATGACGTAAGTATGTAATAAGTAAAGGATTTTCCAGGTTTAGTTTAGTTATATTAGTGTCCCGTATTGGATCTACGAAGGCGATATTTCTGGCTGGTGTCATAATTTTGAACAGTATCTTAGGAAGATATCTGCTCGCCCTCATCCCTCTCCTAGATTTCGCAGCATATTAGCTTGAGATCCTTTGACCTTACTTATGATTTAACGTAAAAGAGGCCAATACACGACGGATATTCAGTGCAATCTGGTTTCAAACCTGAAAAAATCTTACATAGTTGGCGAACATATTTTAGAAAAATTGAAAAAATATAATTTGGATAAGAAAGTACTTGTATTTTGAATCGGCAATATCAATACCAAATTCAGAGGAAAGCGAAGGACTGGCAAAAAATAACATCTTAAACAATCTAAAATATATGGGACAAAGCGCCATACTTACTTTAATAATTATACACAGACTGCAGCCGATTGTTTACCAATTGATTCACAAACGTCTATAATTAAGATTTCTTCGTAGTTTTATATATATCATAAATTAAAGAAACTATGTGAAATCATAGATGTCGAATATAATTCAAATTTTCAATAAAATGCAACAAGGTAGTTAGAGTTACGGCCTGCTATTGAGCTTGTTTTCAAAATTATACTACCATAAAATCTTTTTCTGCGAAAAAAGCACCTCACAGTTAGTTTGATAACCAAAAATAAATGGCTTCTTTCTGAATAACGTTAATCGATATTCCACATGTTATTTTGGAAAAAGAAGGATTGGAGACATCTTTTCTAGAAACCAACAGCAACTACAGCGACCTAAGATCAAAGCTAGCAGAAAAAAATGCAAATGTTCTCTTAGCATTTAAATTTCGGTAAAATAAAGTAATAAACACAAAGGAGGTATTGTTTAAATCTCTATGTTCGAAGAAAAAGGGGCATAATTTTAATGGTCATGTCTACAGTATGCAGAAGAGTGGAACAGACGGTTTCAATAAGGGAATAATTTAACAGGATTATATTAAATACTCAACCCATCCATGATATTAGGAGAATAGGACAGAGTGGGGTGAAACGGGATACTTTGATTTTGTCGTTATTAATTCTTATTTCTAGTGGACAAATACTGAATATTCTCCACTACGAAAGGAAAAAGAAGGGTCATAAATTCCATTTTGGTGTTAAATTCTGTGGGGAATCGATACACCAATTCATTATGCGACGGCCCGCCCCCCCACAACCCCCCCCCCCATACGGCACCAACCAGCCAACATCCCCAGCCAGTATGGCTCCACAGCCTAGCCAACAATTGAACGTCAGGAAGGAAGATCCATAATCTGCTCCACTATCTTCAAAGATTAACCCGTCTTTTCCGTCCAGAACCCAAATAATTGTTTTTCTTTCCTTCAATAGTCTTCTCAGTTGAATCTAATGCTATTGCCCCATTTCCACAATATTGGCCATCATTTTCATAAATAAAAGCTTCTGTAACCGAACATCCTCTTCCTCCTGCGTTGAGGGAATTTAAAACCAACCAAACTTCAACTGCCCATTCTGCGTCTTCATCTCTCCTTCCTTCTCTTTGGAATTGGAAAGTCTCGTTCCACCAGTTCAACATTCAACTTCGTCTCCTCTTCGGCCCATCATCCCCTAATGAACTCAGAACTGCTTTATTCGTTCTTTCAGGATTTTTTTCCAAGATCCACCTGTCTTTCATCTTCTTCAAATAGAGTTCCATCAGCTAACTCTTCTTCAAAATCGAACTTATTAAAACTCTGTGTGGCGCATTTCTCTGTTTTTTTTGTACATTTATTTTATTTTTTTATTATTGTGTTAGTTTGTTTTTCGGTTTTTTATTTTCTTCCCTCTTCATATAGTTTTCCTATTGCATTTATTTTTTATTATTGTCTAGTTATTTCATGGTTAACTGTGTAATTTTGTGTTTTTTCAAAGTTTTATTTTACTCTGTGTTTCCAAATTTTTCTCAATGAATTAATGGCACAATTGAAATCCTTCCTAATGCAATAGCTCCTGTGAACATTTGTAAATTTGTTGCGCTTTTAATTGCGCAGCGGTGTAGAGAATTGTCAAGTTTTAAGAGAGGCCAACCCCTCTGTGTTGTGTTTTTCTTCCACTTCATATGCGCGAAACTGCTTAAATTACCTTAAGGTTATAGTTGCATGGTCATGGAGTGGTGCAATTAAAATTTTCCTTCTGCAGTTCTTAAAAAAGCTTATATATGAAATTTTATTTTAATATACAAAATTCCATATTTTATATGTCTATAAAATAAAATTTTATATCAGCTATTTATTTGTAATATGATTTAGTTTAGATTAGTTATATTAACGTCCCGTTTCGAAGCAACACGATGGTTTTATTGGGACAGAACTCGTTATTTTGAACCTCGGTCAGATGACGAGGACAACACCTCAGCTCGTATCCCTCCTATCCAAACTTCCGCACCACACCGACGGGAGGACGTTTAGCCCCTTACGTATGATCTAACTAGTCTCTAGCTCAATAATCAAGAAAGCGGTCTGCAGATTTTTTTAAGTTTCTATTTTAACATTTAGCATAGATATATTCAAAAAAGAAAACGTGACAAAATACTAATAGGCATTAACTATTAAGCTAAACAATGCTTACTAGGTATTGGTTAAAATAGAAGAAATAAGACTACTTTCGTAAGGCTATATAAGACCTCGCTTAATAGAACGATTAGTTTAGTTTTATTAACGTCCCATTTTGAAGTATCCCTTATTTTATGATACTTCAAACGTCTGTATAACGTCCCGTACTTCGGGACTGACGTTGTAATCTTGAACCGCGGTCAGATGACGAGGACGACACCTGAGCTGACACCACTCTTCAAACGGGAGGACGTTTGACCCCTACGTATGATTTAGAGTGCAACAGGCCCAATATACGATGGATCTTATGTGGAGTCGGGTTTAGAACCTGGAATCCTGAGGCCCCAGAGCCGAGACATTATTACTAGGCCACTGCAGCCAATTTGTGAGATGAATGAATAAGCGTAACATACTATTTTATGTATAATACATGTGCACGCACATATAATATATCTATAACAATAACCTGTCTATAACAACATGAGTGGCAACATGTCGCAAGCTGTGATCGTCGATTTTGAGCGGGAAGATAAGGTTGGGGTTAAGGTTTTCTGGGATAAACTAAATGATTTGCAGGATATTTTTAAGAATGTTTCTGAGAAAAATCTTCTAATGCTCAAGGTAAGGATGAGTTTTCGAATCTTAAGGCAGACATCTTACTCCTATGCATCGAGACAGTTTCTTTCGTTGTTTCTGACAACAAAATGGAATCGGAACATTCAGGTATGATTATGGATCTTCCAACGAAGGAAAAAAAGAAAATGGTGTAGTTTTGAAAATTGGCACAGTTGTTGGGGTAGTGTCCTAAACGACTTACTTAAAGTCGCCGCATGTGGGGGTGAGCGGCGGGTACAAGAGTTTTAAAAGGGGCGTTTTCAGTTTTTCTTAAATATCTCGAAAACTATGGGCTTTAGCGGAAAACACTCAATCATAAATCTAAACTACATGAAATATCCTACATAAGAAGTTCTACTATTTTTTAGCATCAATATTTTAGAAGATACAGGGGGATTCAAAATTGAACACTTCTAAAATTCCTTATTCTAATGGTGAAATCAATTAAAAGTACTGAATCAGCAATCCTCACAAAACCTCATGCCTATATAATAATTATACTTGGGTAGTATTGTTTGTGTAGAAGCACGGGACGGGCTGTCAAAACTATTTGATGAACATCGTGTTCCTTCCCCTCTCTCACATCCGTTCCCCTTCACAAGTGTCCTTCTACTCGTAGTCAACAAATTGTAGATTTAAAAAAAAGTGCGGTTTTGAAAATTGGCACAATTATTAAGAAGACTGTCCTAAACCATATAGGAAAAATCCTCGGCGGTGAGAGCAGTGCGGGAGGTTCAAGGGGGGAATTTTTCAGTTGTTCTTAAATTTCTCGAAAGCTATGGGTTTTAGCGAAAATCACTTAATTAAAAAATAAAGTTGCATTAAATGTTTTACAAAAATAGTCCTAAATTTTTTGTAAAATCAAGAGTTTAGAAGATAGAAGGAGATTTCAAAGTGAATATTTTTAAAATTCCTTATTGTAATGGTAAAATCAATAAAAAGTACTGAAGCAACAACTCACAGAAAAAGCACATGCCTATATAATGATTATAAAAGGTTAGTATTGTATGTGTCGAGAGTGACGTCGGGGGGAGGCGACAAACATATTTAATGAACAGTCGTGCTCCCTGCCTCCCCTTCAGGTCCGTTCCCCTCAGCGAGATCCCTTCTACTCAGTCTTTTGGTTCTATTAACGCATCAAATCAGTGTATTTAGACAATATGATCTAAATATACATATCATATGCTGAGTTTAATTTAAAAGGTCTCTACCAATCTGTAACAGTTCAACAGGAACATTTTCCTACCAATGAAGGGAATAAGACCAGGCGTATTCAATTACTAACACAGAAAATGTTTCCTGAAGGAATTGAAACGGGAGTCGCTACAGGAGATGCTGATACAAATATTGTGAGATGTGGGTTAGAGAAAGCAATTTCTCATCTCATTGTTGCCATAACAGGACAAGACGTAGACCAAGTCGTGTTACTGATTGCTTTATCAGAAAGTAACATTTATTTTATGAAGTCTGGCAAGAGAAAAGTCGAAGCTAAATTATTTTCTAAAGGAAAGCTCTAAAAAGAATTTTCTTTTCCCCAAACCACCCTTCTTCTCTATGCATTCAGTGACTGCGACATAACATCAGCTATTTATGAAAAAAACAAAGCATTATAGTTAGATTGTTCAAAAATCAAATGAAACATATGAAAAACATTGCTGAAATCTCTTAAAACCCCTCATCACAAACCGGTGAGAAGGTGTTTCTAGCCATATGCAATTTTGCAATAATTTGAATATGCAATAATTTGAATATGCAATAATTTGAATAACTATAGATATGTGACATTTCTCAAATCATCAACCAAGATCAAAGCTGATCTCTCCTCAACCGAAGGAGAGGCATTGCAACACCCGTGTAGCAATGCGTTTCGGTTTGTACCACCTGTCATCGTACCTATACTAATGGTTCCCCTCTATAAGAAGAGGAGGAGTTCCAATTTGATCAAATAGTACAAAAATATGATAAAATTCGATTACGAACAAGAGTAAAAATTGGTTATGTATATTTTTTATGTAGGTATATATACAGGGTGTCCAACAAAGGACACCCTCATTTTAAAATTAAATAACTCGGCAACGGAGATCGATAGAAGAACGAAACCAGTGATATGCTTAGTCTGAAAGCCGTAAAAATCTGATACAACAGTTTCAAAATTAGTTATAAATGTTGCCGACAAGTGGCGCTTCAGGTTGTAATAGCTATTCAGAATCCGATAAGAAATCTATAAACTGTCCTTGGCAAGCACGAAAAATGCCTAATTTGAATCGATTGTGATGTGATTGCAACGATTACTTGCAAATGACAGTTTATAGCTTTCTTCTCGAAATCTGAACTGTGATTACAACGTACAGCGCCACCTGTCGGCAACACTTATAACTAATTTTGAAACTTTTGTATCAGATTTTTACGGCTTTCAGACTAAGCATAACACCGGTTTCGTTCTTCTATCGATCTCCGTTGCCGAGTTATTTAATTTTAAAATGAGGGAGTCCTTTGTTGGACACCCTGTACATAAGAAGAAGAGAGAGTTAGAAATAGAGAGTTTAGAGAAGAAGAGACTTAGAAGTTTGGCGCAAAAGACAGTAACTTGATATTTCGTAAATATCCGTACCCTACACGACGCTTTCTCTTCTTTTATTTGTCCTATCTCCCTTTGGGTGCATCTATCAATTTTAGGTACGTAAAATTTTTTCAAATAATTGGTATTTCATTCGAATTCCTGGTCTATCATAATGCTCGGGGTGAAGGCAGTGTTTTCAGCTTTATGCTAGCACTGTTCGCAGAAAGCATTATGATTTCTACAATTTTTTAGCCGTGCGTATATATTTCACTTATTTACCCTGATGAGCATCTATATGGTTTGATTGATTTTCATGACATGGAAATTATATATATATATATATATTAACCATATATATATATATGGTTTATATATATATATATATATAAACCAAAATATAACTTTTTAAATATGAATATACAAAATAAAATAAACAAGACAAAATGCAACTCAAAAACTCAACATTTATTAATTAAACTAAATTTAAATTATTATACTATAAACAAAAGTGCAAAGAACATTCAAAACAAAATAAACAAATCATATCTAAAAAGCTATGCAAAAACAAACAGTTTATTATTTAAAAAAATTTCTAATTATGATCCTCTAAGTAATAGTGCTTAATACATGCAAGTAGCATGTGGAAAATCTCTACTTTTTCTAGGAAAAAACTTAATTTTTAATAAAACCAAATCTGAAATATAATCTAAGAAATTGAAAATACTATAGATACTAAGAGCAAATGGTAAGTTTAAACGTGTAAATGAACCATGTTGCAATCAAAACTATTTAAAAAAGGCAATAAAATTATTCGAGTTGTATATATATATATAATGTTATATATATAATCTATTATAGATATTTTTTAATAGATAGCCGCCATTTTGAAATAAAACTGTCTTTTTTAAAAAATAAAGCTAACGTTTTGAGTCAAGTATTATAATCATGCACTTTTTCATACCACTATATATTCTAAAATATTCATCCTACGAAAAATATGTAGGTATATTTTTGTAGTGAAGTTAATGTAACTTAATTTTGTAATTCAGAGTTTTACGCTAAAACCCATAGTTCTCGAAATATTTAAAAAATACTGGGAAATCCCTCCTTTCAGCCCCCGCACTCCTCCTCACCGGCACGGACTTTTAGTATATAGTTTGGGGTTTTCTTTCCAACTGTTTTTATGTATGTATGTATATATTTAATATTAAGTTATAGAAAGGCATAATATGTTATAGATATATTGTAATACTTGTAGATAGCTGCTATTTTGAAATATAAACTTTCTTTCAAAAAAATATAACTAACATTTTCAACCACTTATTGTAATTATGCACTTTTTCAAACTGCTATAATATTCTAAACTATTCATCCTAAGAACAATGTGTAGGACTATTTTTATAGGAAATTTAATTTATTATAAATTTTTATTTAAGTTCTTTTCGCTAGGATCTATAGTTTTCGTGATATTTGAGAAAAGCTGAGAAATCCCCCTTTCAACCCTTCTCAGCACCCTCCACCAGCGGGGACTTTTAGTATGCCCTTTAGGACACTACCCCCAACAACTGTGCCTAATTTCAAAACTACACCATTTGTTTTCTATTGGTCGATTTTTGGCCTTCGGTGACTGGACTGATTTACAATAAGTTGATGATTTTTCTAAACTAATGTGCCCAACTACCGATAATATTCAGTCTGATGAGCCCTCTACCACCCGTTGCACATAGTCTACAACAGGAAATTTTCGAATCCAAATTAAAATCTAAAGTTTCAACGTACGCTTCTGTCGCTCAGTCTACCTCTGCTATATCCGAAGGTCAATCTAAGTCATTAGTCGTGAAGTCAAGAAAAAAAGATCAATTCGATAGTTGTATTAAATGGCGCAGGGAAAAATCAAACCTAGAAATTGTTGGTAAAATGCCTAAGATAAAGGCAATTTTTCTATCTAGAATAGGTCCTAGAACCTCTCCCAACGATATTAACAACTATCTGAATTCATTGAAATTGCAATATCTTCAAATCAGTAGACTTAAAACCAAGTTTCAAACCTATGCGTTCTTCCACGTAGAGATGTATGAAAGTGACCTTCAGGTATTCTTAGATGCATAGTTTTGGCCTGAGGGTTGTTTTATCACTGAGGTTTATGGCAAACTCAGAAAAGACCAAATTTCTCGAGCGATTACTTCTGAATCAGACACCAACAATCTTCCTGAATCGAATTCTTGAACGACCACAGTCTAGAAATGACCTTCGTTGTTTCATCAAAACGTATCTGGTCTTTGCACTAAAAATGCTGATTTTTAAATTTCTGTGGCTTCTGACGATCAAGATGTTATTTTAATTACCGATACATGGCTTTGTGAAGATATTGGTTAATTGGAACTTTTCGACGATAGATATCTGGTATTCCGAAGGGATTAGCTTTATTCCTATTTATGTAATAGGACACTCTATGTTTTTCTTAATAATACTGTTTAACATGAGTTTTCGGGTACTTCCGGTGAACCACAGGGCTCTAATCTTGGACCTCTGATTTTTATTTTATTCATTAATGTCCTTACTTGTGTTTTTAAGATGAGTCTGAGTGTCTTTTTTTTGCTGACTACATGAAATTGTTTACTTCAATTCATTCCAATTAAATTGCTGTCCTTTTACAGAGAGATCTTAATTGTCTTTTTACGTGGTGCACAAACAAGTTACAACTGAAAAATGAAAAATGTTCCCAGTTTAAATTTCGGGTCATTCTAAACAGTGGTTCATTTTTACAGCTCTCTGAATGTTGCATTATAATTATTAAACCTGAATATAAGGGAAAAAATAAAAAAAGGATAAATGAAATTTTACGGTACAAAACTGGTTTCGGTAATATAGCATATGTTTTAATTAAAACTCATCTTTATTCAGTTTTTGTAAAGGCATACACATAATAAAAGGTACTAGAACTATTATAATAATTGTTTTGGTATATTTGAAAATATGCATTAACGCGCTCCCAATTTTTTCCATATAAGTGTGTTCTGATTTTAAACTTTTGAAAAATGTTTACCTTAAATTATTATAACAGTCCAAAATAAGTAAAATATTAACAATAAGATATGATATTCGACAGAAATAGCGTAAGATAAAATACAATTTAAAATTCTTTTTAATTCATATTACACGGGAATTATTCTTTCAAAATTCCGGAGAACAAAAATTTGAAAGGATTTATTCCATATTATAAGCATTTTCAAATGCTACAGCAATGCTCCCTAAAAATAAGAATAAATTTCATAATTTCATATAGTCCAGTAAATCCGTCAGAAAATAGGGGTTTGCTGTGCAAAAGGTCGGGTAGTTTTGATTTTTGGATATGTTGTTAGTGTTGGGCGCGCCACTTGAACAAAACATCAAAATTTTGGATCTTTTCTAAATTTTTTCACAATATTTCCAGAACGGTTGGTTTTACAGAAAATATTATCCTTCACAAATTTAAAGTAGAGTATATTTGTCACAGTTTGAGCCCAAAATCAGCTCTGTAACTTAAATAGTGACCGAGACACATGCTTCCAAAAAATCACGTTTTTCTCAAAAATTTATGAAAATTGTTATTTTTCGTCAATTTTTGTTGAATATGTCCTAAACTAATATAAGGTGGTTTACTCAACACATACCATTCCCCATAAATGATGTGCTGATGTCAATAAGCAGTGGTGTAGTAGGAACGGCGGATGTTAACTGCCACTTGTCTCACTAACTTGGTTGCGAGGGAATCTCCAGAATTGTTGGTGGCAACTTCGGAAACGTTAAATTCAAGCGTAAAGATAAAGTCATTACACTTGCTTCTGTTAACAACAGTGCTAAAATTGGGAAAGAAAAATTACTGTGGTCCCACTAACCCTCTTCCACACAATTTGTGTCCCAAACAGTCAGATGAAGACTTGAAAATGTTTTTCACATTTGAACTGTCACCTTTCCCTTTGTCACTGTTTAATGAAGAGGGAATGCGAAAGGGAACTAAATCGTCCTTGTTTTCAGCGTTCACACCAACCAAAATTGATGCTGTCCAAGGTAAAAATACTTTTGTAGTGGTGGATGGAGGCCACTTACTTCACAAAGTTGTTTGGCAGTTGAACATGAATTCCGGGGACATTGCTAAGAGTTATCTGATATACTTACATACACATTATGGATCGAACGTAGCCGTAGAGTTTGATGGATATCCTTCTGATGTGAATGGAAAGAGCACCAAAAGTGCAGAACGTATTCGACGAGCAAACTTACATTTATCACATGAGATAATCTTCAATGAAGCCACATGTCCAGAAATTTCTCAAGAACAATTTTTAGCAAATGAAAGAAACGAGGTGTGTTTCATTGACCTCTTGAAAAAGTTTCTACAAAAAGCAAATGTTACAGTTAAACAGGCAGTAGAGGATGCAGACATACTAATTGTTGGAACTGCTGTTTCTGTTAAATCTCAGTATGACAATAATTTCGTGGTTGGTGAAAACATTGACTTTTTAGTCCTTCTAACGGTGTTAGCTCCAATGAAAGAGAACTTGTACTTCCGAAAATGTGGAAAAGGGAGGACGCCTGATGTGCTATATTCCACAACGTCACTTAAATACAAATTCCGCAGAATTATTTGTTCATTCACGCTTTCAGTGGGTGTCATACTACAAGTGCATTATTCGGCCCTGGGAAAACAAAATTTTGCTCTCTTTTAGAAAAAAACCGACACCTGGAAGAAAAAATGCAAGTATTTTTCAACTCTGAAGCTACCATTGACCAAGTAGCTAAGGCAGTCGAAACTTTTCTGATTCATTTATATGGAGATAACCCCAGAACCTCTGCATGTGATCTCAATCACTTGCACTACACGCTATTTACCCAATCAGCAACTAAAGCAAGGTCCACTATAGCACGTTTACCCCCAACCATGGATGCAGCACGATTTCATGCCTTAAGATTTTACCTTCAGAAACAGAAATGGTTAGGGCATGAGAAAAATCCTCTTTAGTGGGGCTGGGTACCTACCCGTTTTGGCCTCTCCCCACGCAAAATGGAAAGGGATGCAGCTCCTGAATCCCTCTTGAAAATTATATCTTGCAACTGCAAGAAAGGGTGCAAGAATGCTTGTGGTTGCCGGAAAGCAGGTCTTATATGTTCTTCCCTGTGCACTTGTTCTCTGGGAGAAGCTTGCGAGAACGTGTCAGACATCAATCGACTTGAGGACAGCATTGAAGATGAAGACAATACGCCATCGTCAATAAATAACTTTATATACGAAGATATAGAAGATTTATATCTTCAGCTGGATGAAGAGGATAAGGAGCGGCAGACAGAGCTTGAAGATTTCCTTTTCTGGCTCGTCAAAAAAGCAAAAACTTTAAATAACATATATTATATGGTTTATGTCTAACAACTACTGTCCAAGTTTTAACTTTTGTTATATAAACTTAGTACATATTTTTTGAGACTATTTAATTGTTTTATGATGTCAAAAATTTCTAAACCGTTCTTTCGCTGAACAACTGCATATTTCGAAATATAAGTCGTAGGACATATTCAACAAAAATTGACGAAAAATAACAATTTTCATAAATTTTAGAGAAAATCGTGATTTTTTGGAAGCCTGTGTCTCGGTCACTATTTAAGTTACAGAGCTGATTTTGGCTTGAAGTGTGACAAATTTACTCTACTTTAATTTTGTGAAGGATAATATTTTCTGTAAAACCAACCGTTCTGGAGATATTGTGAAAAAAGTTAGAAAAAAATCCAAAATTTTGATGTTTTGTTCAAGTGGCGAGCAGTGGCGCGCCTTGGCGTGACGAGGTCGAAAACTTGGATTTTACGACACGCGCCAACACTAACAACATATCCAAAAATCAAAACTACCCGACCTTTTGCATACCAAAATGTACCATTTTACTGGCATAATATACAAAACCGACAATGTTTTTAAATATTACAAATTTGTAATTCATTTAAATGACATTTGATAAAAATATAGAAAAGATTTCAAATATAACGTTCTCATCTCGAGGAATTTTGTATAATAGGTATTTTGCTGTTTCATCGATTTATTCCTAACCTACTTGTCATGACTATCTAAAAAATAAAATTAAAATAAGACATCCGGAATATACAATATGCAACAATAAAGCACAATTATCCAGACCAAATATCCAACACAGCATCATTTAGGTTGGTTTTCGTACGAAATGAGGGTAATGGAATTACTTAATTCCAAATAACACAAATAAGGGCTCTGCTATCGTTTACCAAACGCAAGATTGAATCCTCTGCATATTCTCCTTCTTAGTTACATCAACATGTCAAAATATTAACTACCTTGACTCGTCTTAATAATAATTTTTTGTGAAACTTTCAGATATGGCGAAAAGTGAACAAGTTGTATTTAAGGAGTTCTGAAGAGAGTTTAATTTCCAATATTAATGTTATAGAACTGCGCGTATTCAGCTCTTGTAAGTTGCTTGCTTCCGTGGGCTATGAACAGAACAGACCGGTTAGAAGGGTGAAATTGACACAGCATTTTTTTCATTTTCGTTGCTCTTCTTAGTATTCTGCTGTATCGGAAGCTACTCATAATCCAATCTAAGAACTTTTAGCTTCGCACAGTCTAACATTTAAGTTAACATCACATCCGTAACAAAGAAGATTAAAATTAAATTTCAATTACCAGCCGAGACATAAAATTCTTAGCTTTATATAAAAGAAACGTTAGATCATATTTAACAATGGTATGTCATTTAATTAATTTAAAAATTTTATATAGAAGTTCTTGCAATATAAAAAGTGGTAGTATTTCTTTTGCATATTTTCAAATCTTGAATACGAATTATTTAAAGATGATATGTCATTCTCACAGGAACCTTATTTATTTTCGTTTTCAAAGCTACATGAATACTTAATTTTCTCCACACCTAAATGCAGGAAGGCAAAAATAGTCCCTAGACATTTCAGGAAACCATACAAAATAATCATATTGTAAAATCTTTTCGGGCTAATCATTTCATGCAGAATGGTGGTTATTTCTTTCATCGTATAGAAAAACATTTAGTACAAAAAACTCCCATGAGGCAGCATTATAATGAGCAACTACACAGAAACAAAATGCAATGTATACTGTTTTTTATAAATCTGCAGTACCAACAATTCATTTAACGATTAGTACAGCTGCATTACAAGCAGCTGACCAAGGTTCATCTTCTGACCGGTGCAGTGTTATCTTTCACCAGTCTCTTAACCTATATAAGAACCCGCCGCCTTATGGACTGCACATGCTCTAGCTTTTCCAGTCATAGATTCGCCATACTACGGCTTCTGGACGGAAGAAATCGTTTTTCCATAATCTTCTAAATTCAAGTAATTTCCCTTCATCATGTTACATATGTTATTACCGCTGATTAAGATTCTACGATGCTATGGGCTTTATCAAACGGCCTATTGAGAATTCAATTACTGGGAATATGGGGTGGCGAGTCTCACAAAATGTTAAGTACACCGGACAAAAGCTTATGTGTTAATGTTAGTTAAAAGTTTTTTATGTTCATCTTGAATTAACACAGATAGCTTTGCGAAGCTTTCGACATCGTAAGGACATAAAAACTGCAGAACATGCAGGGTAAATAGTACTTGTTAAGAGGTTTGCAGACACTGTCATTCAGCAGTATTGTGCGTTTTTCAGAATACCATGCCTGGCTGAATTTCTTTCTTATTGTGTGGCCGTCTCTGGGATTGTGACTTGTCTGCAATGTTTTGTTTTTTTGTTTTGGAAGCCACCGCGAAAACTTGTGGTTGTAAAAGATATTTTGCTATTGTCATTCATTTTGTGTGCATTTTATTCTCTTATATCGGAGCCACCTATTGGTCAATCTTTGTACTAATTTGTTTCGTGTTCTCCCTCTCGTGAATATATCTATGTACATGGAAGCATCTTTTAAGGGCAAGTAACCTTTCAAGCTTCTTATCAGGCATTCTTTGTTTGTTCTTAATTTACACTCTTGAATACTTCTGAATATATATAAGGTAATATAATGCCATAAAATAATATAATGTTATTATAAAGTGAATATAATGTTATCAATACATACGTCCTTGCATTTGTTATAGCCCCAAAGTGCATAGAAAACAAAGATGAAAAATTTCCAAACGTATACCATTTATATACCCATCCTCACCTCCAATTACTCTACTTCTTTTTCCATAAAGTACGAATGTTCTTATCTCTTTTAATTGTTTCATAAATTTTGACACTAGAGCGGTAATTTAAATTAATGTACACATTAATTGTAATGGGTGAATTTTATTTAACTATTCAAAACTACATAATTAAAAATAAAATTTTATATTTAAAGACATTTACATCCAGTAAAATTATTTTTAACTTTTAAACAAGAGAAGCTTAGGTAAAAACAATTACACTTACATTTTTCAAATAAGTAATTCATGTGTTGATAAAGAAATCAACCCTGAACTAATATTAAATTTAAAAACAGGCAGAACAAAATTAAAACAGCTAAAATCGATTAAGAAAATGCTTCATTACTTCGGAAAAAATAAGAGTTTTACAAGAGCATTCTGGATAAATTCTCTTGTGTATAAATCCTATAAAGATTGTCCACTAAAACGCAAACCAGCCTCCATCTCGTGACCTCCATTATTAAAGCCTACCGATTTGGTTATCTCAAAGATGTCCCCTACATATCTTTTATGGCTTTTGAGAAAGGCTTCTAGAACATCTTACGAGGTTTTTTTTTAAACTCTGATCAGATGAAAAAACGGATCGCTTCGAAAGAGGAAAAAGTTAGAGACGAAATCATCAGTGAATTTTTTAACAACAGAAAAGAGAATTAAATATGCTTCCTGGAGTGATTTAAAGTGTTTTTCCTTCAGGGATCTCTGATAGAGCTATAGAAATGACGATCATATTTTTTGCCTATGTAGGTAAAATAGTTATGATGTATGCCTTCAATTTTCACCGTTTGATACTTCTATCTTCGTGTTACTTTCTTATAACATCACGCTGTGTAATTTGTTGATGAGGTTATGTTTCGATTGTCAGTTTTTTCATATCGATACATAGATGACGTCATGGGAAGATTCTTATTTTGACCGATAAAACGATAAATGGTTGAAATGATGATCAAGAATTATTAGAATTCCTTTTCTATATTTTAATCTTTCTTTTCTTCTTTAATGAAGAAAAAGGGGATTCGAAAAAAATACAACTGCTTGTCGAAACATTGTAGCATGACAATGTTTTAGGTTAGATTTGTCTGTTTTGCCTTCACCTGGCTTGATTGCATCAGAAGTTTCATCCCGAACGTAACGACTTTCACTTTCGCAATTCACAAGAAGTATGCCAGCCTAAAAGCATTATCATGATAAAATAATTTTTCACGTAGAACTTATTGGAATAATTTTGAATCAATTTGATTGTAATCGGCATAATATTGATGATGCTGCAAAAATTCGCTACTTTGTTAAAATCAAAGTATTTAAACTGCGTACCACGACCCCAAGTGGGGTCGAGATGAAAAGTTTTCATATTGAAAAACTCTAGTAAGAAGTTGTTTCATATTCTTTATCATTTGCGAGCAACAATAGGCAATTAGTTTTTTTTAGGTTAAATGATTTAATAAAAACTTTTTAGGGGTTTCTTCTAATTTATTTTCAAAAATTTAATTTTATTATTTAATTTTTTCTGGATCATGTCATTGGTTATTTTGAAAGATGTCGATTAAACCATTAACGCCTAGTGTCCATTTTTAGGGATACTTCGGAAAACGCATCATAAATTCATAGGACTTATTTTTGCAACAAAAATTTTAGGAAGAAGTATTTTATGTATTCGATTCTTCTATATTCGGCAGGTATCAAGAGTTCGGTTGATAATGTGGGCTTTTTATTTTCATGTCTGGCTCGAAAGCTATTTTTACAATGTCAAGAAGAAAAGATTAAGTTTGTTTAATTATTTATTTGGTAATTTACTTGAATTTGAGAAATATATCAGTAGATATAATTGAAGAATGCGTTTCTTATTGAAATTTTACATAATAAACATTTTGGTGGGTTTCTTTTCTAGTCAGAGAAAAAATTTAATGCAATACTCCTCAGCAGGCGGCATTATAAAGGAGAAACTACGCAGAAAAATGCAAATTATACTGTTATTTATAAACCTGCAACACCCAACAATTTAATTAATGATTAGTATAGCTGTATTCCAAGCAGTTGACCAGGGTTCGGCGGCTTCTCAACGCATTATTATTTTTTACCAGTCGCTGTTTACCTCTATAAGAGGCAACAACTAAAAAATGAGTTATAAAATGCAGCAACTAAAAATTCTTTTAACGATTAGTATAGCTGCATCCAAGGCACTTGACAACGGTTCGGCTATTGTCTGAGGCAGTGTTATTTATCACCAATCGTTACAAACCTATATAAGAGGTGCACATGTTCCAGCTTTTCCAGTCGCCACTTCGTCAGAGTACGGCTTCTGGACGGAAGGAAGCATTTAGGCAGCATCTTCTACAATCAATTAGTTTTACTCATCATGTTGCATATGTTATTACTCCTGATTAAGATTCTAAGGTCTCCATCAAACGACCTGTTAGCAATTCTATTACTGGAAATATCAGGTGGCGAGACTCAGAAAGTATTAGGCAGGACAGACAAAAGATTAATTAGCAAAACATTTTTACGTTAATCTTGAATCAACATAGATTGCTTTGCGAAATTCTCTATAACGTAAAGATTAAGAAACGGGAAAATTTAACAGGGTTAATAGTCCTTGTTAAGCGGTTTAAAGAATCCGGCGAAATACAACATTCTGCTAATTTAGAAATTCCACGCCTAGCTGATTTCCTTTCTTTTCTTGTGGCCATTGCTTGTGTTGTGATTTGTCTGCAGTGTATTGTTTCTTGTGGTTAAAGCGGTTCCAAAAACTTGTTGGTTGTAATAAAAATTATGTTATTGTCATTCATTTTGTCTACATTTTCGTTCGCTTATAGCAACGCCACCTATCGGTAAATCTTTGTACTCATTTTTTCGTGCCCCTCCCCTTACGGAAAAAAAGCTATGTGCTTAGAACCCATACCTTGTAAATCGATTTAAACCTGATTAATTTTTGGAATGCTACTTTTTCGCTTTGGACTCTTTGCCCACCCGGTGTATCCATCGGATAACCTTATGTAAAACGGATATGTTTAATTTTCATAAGGAATTACACATATCATGGAAATAAATAGTAATTAATTAATTTTTTGGAATTGTCTAAAAAGTTTTAAATTAAGTGTCTCTAAACTTTTGGAAACTTCTTCTTTATTAGTTCCATTTTGAAATCTGTTGGAATGAGCGAATTTGATCCTATTTTACCAAGGTGTATTTGCGGAGCTAAATTATGAGATAGGTTAAAGTAAACAACTAAACAAGGGTCCTAAAAACTTGGGGGGGGGACATCAAGATTTTTTTTTGCTCTATTATCAGATGAATTAAATTTTGTGCTTTCTTTTAATTTTATGGTCTGTTTTATTCGAATTTATTCAAAATAAAATAGGTATCGTTTAAATTATTCTTATGATTTTTTCATTTTTTCAAATTTGTTTGCATAACAGTGTATTACATTTTTTTAAAAGTTAGATTACCGGCTGACAAGTAAACGGCCAAGTCAAACTTTCCATTAATATGTTAGATTGTGTGAAAAAGTTTTTGATTTGTTACCATTTTGTTTAATATTAATTTTAAATTTAAATAAAAAATCTCTCTCTGACATTCTGACATGTCAAGAGAGAAAAGCTTTTCCTTTTTCATATTGGTTACAAATTTAGGCTTATCAGAAAGGTTTAAAGATGAGAAACAGCTCAGTATATTTGAAACTTCAAAGACGAAATTCTAATGAGAGCATCTATATTCTCGTAGTCGTTATTTTAATACACATTTATTATTTAGTAGGTACCTATTTTTCTGAAATTTTTAAGATTTGAAGTATTTAATCATAAACAAGGAGGAAAATTTCAAAAAATATTTATGTTATATATAATTCCATAAACAGTTTTGTTATTATCCGTGTTCTCCTATTCAGAAGACTCTAGAGCCGGTTGTATGGCTCCAAACAAAAAAAATTAGTAGTATGTAATGCAAAGGATACGCTTAATAAAAACCGAAAAATAAATGTTAAAATTTTCTTCAATAGGTGGTCATGCGCAAACATTTAAGGCGAATTTTTCAGATATTTTTTTACTTCAGCAAAATTAAGTAGTGTATTCGACTTTTTTTACTTAAACTAAAAAGTTGCCGAAATTGACTTCACAACTTGGAGTAATTTTTCCTTCAAAATACCGTTATAATGTGAGATGATGCATAACATCACATACTCGAAGACTTTCTTGAAACGCCATTCACACAAGACCTCGTGACAAATTGTAATTCCCAATAATTCTGGCAACCAAGAACGAGCACCATGCGATTTTCGTTTGTGGGGTATTTTGAGAGACTCCTATGTGCCTTAAGACAGATATCACAAGATGTCTGATCTGAATGGCACTATTGAGCTTAATATCTGCCCAATTCTACGAAACACTTTACGCTATGCACATAGTTTCCAGAGTGGATGCGTGATTAAAAATAATCGAAGGAATCATTAAGAATGCAGAATTCTGATTTTGTTCTTCGCCGCTGCGCTGGATAGCTTCATTTTTGTTTGTTGACGTAGATTTTATCATATAGCCATATTTAAGTTTTCAGAGCTTCCTTAATTTCCGAAATGTAGCTTTAACAACATTTAAATAAATGCTCCTTAATTTATTTAGCAATAGTCATCTCAAATACTCGCTCATCGCCACGTATTCTTAAATATTTTGACTTTTTTATCTTTTTCCTCAGAGTGCATCACTTGTAACACATAGTAGTGAAATTGTGTTTCGTTTGCAGCATAGAAGCGGCTCTAGAATCTTCTGGATATGCGAGCATGAATTATAAGAAACATATGTTTATATATTACTGTTTTATAGTAAACAGCGATCTAATAATATTCTATTTTATTATTATTCCCCTACCAGAAATATAATAATACTACGGAGCTCTGTCCCCTGCTTATGGACGCTAGCCAAACCCTAGTAGGATTGCAGCGGAAAACTTGCTTGCTTCGCTCGATATAATGTGGTCTTTATGTGTTATTGCACAATTATTTAAAATAACTGTATGACCGAGTGTCTGATTTTTTCTGATATTTTAGCTATAGAGTTATTTGCATGTATTGTACCTGAGATAAAACTTTATTGGCAGATACGATACCAACGGATAAATGTTATTTGCATGTACTGTCATCGTAGATAATACGTTAATTCAAGTAGAGTAGCGATGGATGAAACATTATTTACAGGTATATTCCATCTTGTTTATTTGTATACTCATTTATTCTTAATGACAGTACCCTAATATAATCATTTCAGAGCTTAACTATCCATTAGTTTATTAATTCATTTCATGCCATAGGCGCTATCTGCGTGTGAGTTTGAGAAAATACTGCTTAAAAATTTTACATTTATTGTAATAATTTTTTTATTTAAAGGCTACAAATTTGAAAATAATAATTGTTTTACAAATCAATAATTTCTAGTATAATTCAGTTTTCATTTTTTTTATTAAGATCACTTGTAAATCTGAGCGATTTACATTAGGACTGAGTTTAAATTTGCCATGTAATTAATTACATTTGTGGCCAAAAGTATTGCATGATTGGTAAAATGAGAAACATTTGAAGCTAATTTTAATACAATGTCCACAATCATTTGTGGAGAATCGTGGGAATTAGAAGCATTGGCACTCGCATTTTTCAATGAACATTCTTTTCAAAGGCATTTTATGGGGCTGTCTGGAAATTGATTAAGACGAAAGGGGCTTCTTTCACCGATTCATAGAAAGATGATAATGAGTTGAAACTTTGACCAATGGTGTTATTTGATGTGCACAATATTTCCCTATGTGTACATATAAATTAAATACGTAAGTAAATTACATTTCAATGATTAATTCTTGAAGATTCAAGTGTACAAAGTATTCATGAATAAAATATGGAATTTCAGATTCATGAGATTTTCCAAACGATTATCTGAAGCATAATTCCTCCAATATACTAGTCATGCGACGAAGTGGATAAAGGAAAATATTAAAATGTACATATCCAGGAAAGAACCAGAAATTTGATAAATAGAAGACAATTTTCTTACAGATGAGATTTCTCAAGAAATCATAGGGTAAGGTTACATTTTTAAAGTTGTCTGGTGAGTTAACAGATTTTAAACATATTTAATTCGTTCAATTAAATTTGCATTTTGTCGATAGCGTAATTAGCAGATTTCATTTCTTCCATATCAACGTTCTCATCGCCTACATAAACGCAAGCATGCTAGTCATTCTTTCTTATTTTCCCTGAAATTCTTTTAAATCAGTCTTCAATTTATTTGTTCGCACTTTGTTTTCGCTTTCTATCATTGCTTCAATAAATTTACTGCAAGGCTCATATTCAAGCTAATTCCTCGGAAAGAAGGTTCAAACCAAATTCCTGTCGCCCATCAGTGTTTGAAAAGTGAAATCACGTGATCAATCAATTGCTGTAGATTTCGCCAAATTCTATAGCTAGATAAAGGGTTTTCGGGAAGCTGAACAAAAGGAAATATTGTATATATTCTATTCAGTAATTTTGTAAAAAAATATAGAAATTTTCATAGAACTAGATTGAGAAGCATAAACTTTTCATTGAACTAGAAAGTTAGCGTTGCTTACACACAAGTTAACTAAGCTGAATACTTACAAAATTATGATATTGAGGAAAACTCATCAAATGTTAGAAAGATAATTAAATACTTACGAAGTGCACCGGTAAAATTGCGAAAAATGGATGGAAAGAAAACGCGAGAAATGGAAGAGAAGCAATAGGAATGTTTTTTAAAAGTAATGGCTATTGCTGACTGCACATTACCCCATCTATCAGGCAAGGTGCGGTTGCCGTCCAAATTGAACTTTTGTTGTTTGGAGGGTAGCCAGTCGTTGATCCAACGGGCCACATTGTCGTACGTTCGATGTGGTCGAAATTTGACAGGTTTAGTGGGAATCGACAAACTGATTAAAGCATGTTTGGATGCCAAATTTACCTGTTTCAGAACAGAATACGTGGTAATACATACTGATGTTCACTACAGAACAGTACACAACAAAAGAAACAAATTGTCCATTGGAGACTGTATTTTGTACCATTATCAATGAAAATGTTGCTTTTCCGAATATTGAAAATTAGTATAATATTATATGTGTTTGTAAAGAACTACCTCAGCAACCGAATGTGTTTTTAGTTTAGTGACCAACAGTAGTGACCAGTGATCAAACTAAAATACATATTCAAACTTCGAAGCACATGATGATAACCAAATATAATTTTGAGCTCACTTGCACGAAATTTTATCACAATATAGAAAAAATTGATTGTTACTAAACTCAATTCATTCTTCAGAAATACAATGTGTTTTAATTAAACTTGACCTATTCACAGCACTCTGTAGCAATAATTAAAATGCTGATTGATCCGAAAATTTTCTTACATAGACAAATCACAAATGCGCCGAAAGATTCCGCAAAAGAAAAAAAATCAAAAAATGTCCGCTAGGAGCCAAAATGCTTAAAAAAGACATACAATGAATAACTGTGGGCTATTTTAACATTTGTATATGTTGTTGCCGCTGATTATGTTTCTACCTTGCTATGGGCTTCATTAAATTACCTGTTGACAATTCAATCACAGGGAATACCGGGTAACGATTCTTACAAAATGTTAATTACACAGGACAAAACTTAAATTAGCAAAACATTTTTATGTTAATCTTCAATTAACACAAATTACTTTGCGAAATTTTCGACAAAGTAAGGGTTTGAAAACTGGAAAACCTACAGGGTTTACCGCTTTATAATGTTAAGCGGTTATTGCAAAAAAAGAAAACCAGTATGGCTGAACGTCATTGGTTCGCTTTTGGAGGTTTAGTTATAATGGTTGTTGTTGAATATTGTACCTGAGATAAAGCGTTATTTTTCGGTACGGGACCAGCGGATAAAATGTTATCTGCAGGTACTGTAGTCGTTAATAAAACGTTGATTGAAGTTGGGGGAATGCTGGCACATTGATACACTTTTTTTGGAAAGCTAAAAAATGACTTTACCAACGGTAATAATTAGAACTAATGCACTAAATTTATGCATTTGTTAATCTAATATAGGTTAATCCTCGAGTAGCGAGAAAACCCTTAAACATAAAATGGTTGTTATTTTTAGTTTTACAGTTTAATCAAGTGCTCTGAATCCCTGTTCTCTGATTATGAAAAATCACCCTTTCTCTGATTAACACAGTTTCAGAACTGTGTTAATCAGAGAAAGGGTGATTTTTTCTTCTTTTTTTTCCTTAATTCCTTTATTAGATAGGTATTTTCTTTGGCCCATAGGCCGCTCAAATTCCAAGTTACAGTTCTGATAACTCTAGCTCAGGGTGCTCAGATTTGTTAGGAAGGCAATGTTTGACATTCATTGCCCGTCAACGGACGCTTCCCACGTTTAGTAAGCAGATCCAATTCTGTGTCTGAGCCACATTTTCCGGTGTCTTTTCTACCAAGCATTATATGTTCAACTGTTGTAAAATTGATTCAAAAAATGATGGTGGCAACACCATAGGGATCAGCCGTTTCCAAACCGATTTTCAGAAACTGGTGATTGGAACATTTTTTAGAATTGAGAATAGAAGATGCAAGGCTTAAATGATGAAAAAACAAGTCAACGGAAATTCTTAATAAAATTCTTTTGAAATATGAAGTATATTTGTAAAATGTATAAAAACATCTTCATTATCAGTGTTTGATTTTTAATTGAATGATTAAAATGTTTACTCTTTGTCTAGATGGCACCAAAAGACGACATTCCTTGCGACGTTTATAATTTTGAAACTGGGAAGAAACATAAACAAATTGTTTATGTTACTTCATTTAAATTGTTAGAAGATAAGAGTCTTCTTCACGATCTATAATACAAACATGATTATTTAAAATGAAGATAAATGTAACATGCACTCTACTTAAGTTTTTGAGTAATACAATTATTGTAATTACTAGCACTCTCGTAATATAAACTGAAAGTCACGATTAACGTACTGGGTAAAATTAGAATTATTGGGAAATTAATAAATTGCCTTTATGTTAAGTTTCAAATATGTTGTTGAGGTTAAGCTGTGAAATGTTGAATCAAGATTCGGGGGGAATGTAGCTTTAAAGTCATTTTTGAGACACTGGAGTAAAAAAACTTCTCTAAATAAACGCTTAAAATCTTCGTTTATATTTATTATCCTTTGAAATTAAATTAAAATGAAAAATGATAATTAGAAAATGAACAATATACAAGAAATTCACAATCAAAATCTGTTCATAATTAAGGCAGAAAAAATTATGAAATAATTTACATCAATATTTAAGTGAAAATAAATGTTTGGTGAAATCTTAAAAAAAATGTCCCCAAATATGTTTTCATATCCAAGAATTCAAATATTAACAATTAATTATTTCGTATTCTTCTTCGTGAAGAATGACAAATGAAGGATAACGTGGTAGAAAGATTAATGTCATAAAAAGAATAAATTTTTCAAAATGTTGAAAATATGTTTTTAAAATTTTATTAATCATAAAATGACTTTGGGATAGATTTTATAAGTGGGAATAATTTTTCTATAATGTTTAATGAATCTGTTCTTTCGGGAATGAAGTTAAAAAAATCAGAGTTGATCCGTCTTGACAATATATTCAATACGTACATGAAAATTTTACATTGCTTCAAATTAAGATGAAAAATGTTCTTGACCTGAATCATTCCTATCTCTTTCCCTCATGAGCAAAATTGGAGATCTGTCAAGATACATTTCTTCAGCGCTGTTTATGTCGTCAAGAAGAAGTACGCCGTATAATGCTTTAAGCTGCGGGGTATGACAAAATATAATTCAGACACAGTATATCATCATGTTTGGCCATTATAAGTGGAAGGTGACCATGAATTTTGATGGACATGACCATCTTTTAAATACCCTTCATGAAAAGAAGGGCAGAGATTAGTCACATTTTTACTACTAAATTGAATTACTAGATTTCCTAAATTTTATGAGTGTTTGTATGTGCTAAATTTTTCTGTATCTCCTGTCAAAATATTCAGAAATTTCAGTTTTATAAAGGTTTTTTTCAATTTACCAATTAATAAAAACTTTAAAATTTAAAAAAAACATTTCATTGATAATAATTTTACTCTCGTAAAATTTTCGTTCAATTCTGATAGATTTCTAAATAAATAATATTTTCAACAATAGTTTTTTTCTTTTTTTATGTATTGTGAATGCATCGTCGATTATGTAAAGACGAATCAACCTAAAACTTGATCATACTACAATGTTTATGATTTGAAATTCGAATTTCGTTTAAGTTTTTTTTTTAGAATTTATCCACTACAAGAGATGATGCGATCACGGAATATAAAAGTAACCAAATGTTATTCTCCCACAAACTCCCAATGATTTTGAAGATGAAAAAAGAAAAAAGAAAAAAAAACATGAAAAATTATCTGCAGAATTCATGTCTGAGAAAATTTTAGACATCTGTGAAAAATTGTTCGCAACAGTGTTGTAGTGCAAAATGAGTACTACCCTGACGCTCTAAAAGCTATGTCGGAACGCTCTAAACTATGTAGTAAAAATCGCGCTGTTTTCGCATTTACTTATTCTCGTATGAAAAAAGCAGTGACGGAACAGCGCCGCTTTCGGACGCCACTACACTTCTGTTCCCACTGACATGCTTATGAACTAACTTAATCTCCGAATTCTAAGAAAGAGTTCATAAAATGAATTACGTGCCTTTCTTTTGTGCTTTTTAATAATTTCGGAACATTTTTATTCGAGAATATATTTGCATTTGCAAATTAAAGTTTAATGCAAGTTTTTTTGTAAAAAGAAGTTGGGAAACCAGAATAACGATTCAGCTACCTTTTCAATCTCTTGCATGACAAAGAAAAAGCGATTTTTCTTCCAAAAAGTATTTTGTTTGCAGTACATTTAAATTACAATTGCATTTTAAAATCCTCTGTTGCTTATTAGGTGAATGAAAGTTGATTTTAAGCTCTGAAATCTAAACATTCTTTAATATCTCTTGACTTTTTATTTATCTTTATGACAATCCCTGAATATTTACTTTATCACGGAGTGGAAAAAGGCAACCTTAATCTTCCTTAGAACTTCGTCCGACTCTTCTTCAATCAATTTTCTCACACCTTGATTTGATTCTTCATTTCTTCTTGCCCTTGCTCTATTCTATTCTTCATTTTTTCGTGCCCTTGCTGCATCCTCTTTTGCCCTTTGTTTATGTCGGCTAACAAAGTAATAAGTTCGGTGTCTCAGCCATCATCGCTTGAGATGTCTTCCTCACTTTACAAAACAGACCTAATTTCTGATACCTGTTTTACGAAAATCATTTGTTGGGTGTACGGTAAATGTAGTCCAACAAGATGGATAAAGGAAATTGACGGTTTATTCTAAGAATATTCTAGAAAACTCGAAAGACAGATAACAACAATAAACAGCAGGTGTATATATAAACAACAACATTGACAACAATTCACAAATTAAATGACAGTAACAGCACTGTACATGGCGCTTAGAGTCTAACAGTTGACTAGCTCGCTTTGCGAAGAAAATTCAGAAGAGCTTACCTACTCGTTTCATCTTCTAAGGTATTTATGGCTTTTTTACAGGGAATGACATCATATGGAATTCTGCAGAAAATTCCAGATCTTTGTTGCCCAGTGAGATAGCATTACAATTCTTGAATTTTCTAGAACCTTCTTTTTATAGCGCCAATATCAGGGGTAATCGGCCTGGCAAACATTAAGAGTCTGTGTAAAACCAGACTGTGTCCAGAGAAAACGGCTTAACAGATTTCTATATCCCCTCATGTTTATATTTAAAAATAGAATATTCAGCTTAAATTTCGGGTAATTCAAAGCAAGGGTTCATTTTTACAGCTTTTTTAAAGTGGAAGTTTAATTATAATCGGTTTGAATATAAAGAAAAATAAAAATAAGGGTAATGTATATGCTACAGTTTTTCAGCTTGTTTCGGTAGAATTATATATGTTTTTTCAATATCTCAGTTTCATTTCCGATTTATTTAGATTTATACATTGAATGCACCAAACAAAAGACAATATGTTATAATGATTGTTTTTTTTTTAATTTTAAAAATATTGTGAACGCGATCCCAATTTTCACTCTATATGTATGTACTGATTTTAAATTTTTGAAAAATGCTTGCCTTAATATATCATAAGAGTTTAAAATAAGTAAAGCGAAAGATAATTGATATCTTTTGAAATTATTTATAATTCTTAATACACGGGAATAAATCTTTCAAAATTCCGGAAAATAAATATTTTAAACGAATTATTACTCCAAATTATAAGCATTATGAAATGCTACTGCAATTGCATAAAAATAAAACAAAATTGCATTATTTCATAGACAAAACCGATACATTTTTTTAAATAATACAATTTGCAATTAATTTAAATCACATTTGATAAAATTTAAAAAAAAAACCTTTTAAACATATCGTTTTCGTCTCGAGGAACCTTGAATAATAAGTATTTTGCAGATATCAGCAATTTATTCCTAACGTACTTTAGTTTCGCATAGTGTAACACACAGAGAAAAATCTCTTTCTCTGCGGTGTAACATTCAAGTGTTCATATCACATATTCATGAAATAAAAAGAAAAACATCTAATAACTAAAATCAGGAAAAGATATCCGTATTATACAATATGCAACAATTAAATATTCATTTATCTACTCCAAAGATCCAACATGGCATCCTTTAGGTTGGCTTACGTTGGAATTGGGGAGAATCGAACTATTTAATTCCATTCTCCACAAATAAAGGCGCTGCTATCATTTACCATCCGCAGGCGTGAATCCTCAGTTTCTTTATTCTTAGTACAGATATGGCGGAAAGCGAACAGATGGTTTTATAGAGTTCATAGCCCTGAAGAGGGTTTGATTTCCAATATTGATGTTGTATTACTGCGCGTATTTAGGTCCTGAAATTTGCTTGATTCCGTGGGCTATGAGCAGGCCGGATGGAAGGGTAAATAGAACATCGCATTTTTTCACTTCCATTACTGGTCTTAATCATCTGCTGCATTTTAAGCTTCTAATAATCCAATCTTAAAACTATTAGCTTCGCATAGTGTAACACACAGAGAAAAATCTCTTTCTCTGCGGTGTAATATTCAAGTGTTCATATCACATATGCATCAAATAAAAAGAAAACTAATTTTCATTTACCAGCCCAGACATAAAAATCTTAGCCTTATTTTATAGAATCCTCATTTTGGTTTTAATCTATCTTAGTAAGCCAAAAATTTAAAATTTTATATAGAAGTACCTGCAACAATAAAACTGGTAATCTTTCTCTCGCAAATTTTAAAGTCTTGAATACTACCTATATAAAGGTGATACATCATTTTCAATGGAAACTTATTTATTTCCGTTTTCAAGAACTCACGAATAATCAATTAGTTTCATATCTAAATGCAGGGAAGGCAAAAAAATCCCTAGAAATTTCAAGAAACCATCGAAAATAATCAGATTGTAAAATGCCGTGCGGAATAATCATTTCATGCAAAATTGTGGTTATTGTTTTCATCGTATAAAAACATTTAGTACTAAAACTCCCCGTCAGACAGCATTATAATTATTACACAAATTATATTGTTTTTTATAAATCTGCGTTACCAATAATTCAATTAAAGATTAGTATATCTGCATTCCAAGCAGCTGCCCGGCGCAGTGTTATTCTTCACCAGTCTCTTAACCTATATTAGAACCCGTCGCCTTAGAAAGTGCATATGCTCTAGCATTTCCAGTCATAGCTTAGTCATACTGCGGCTTCTGGGAGGAAGAAAAAATTTTATAATCACTTTCTACATTCAAATACTTTAACTTCATCGTCTTACATATGTTATTACCGCTGATTAAGATTCTACGGTGATATGGGAAGAGGATCGAGAAAAAATTAAAATGTGCATACACATAAAAAACAAAATGTACGTAAATTAAAATGCACATAAAGAACAGGAAATCTGTTTATCAGATAGAGATGTTCCTTGATGCAACAAAAAAATGTGTATATAAAATATTTTTAACTTTTTGATGTCGTTTTAATAGCATCACCGATTAATTGATTTCAAAGTTTTGCCGAGTCTTTGACGAGTTCTTCACCATAAAAGCATTTGAATCGTTTTGGTAATGTTTTTGTAAATACTGATAAAACAAACATTTAATTTTAATAAAACTATGGAAACAGACATTTAATGGTAATTTTTGACCGATAATTAAACTGCACTTTAACCTATTCATGTCACACTTTGTTGAAAATCTCTCAAGCTTTTTTTCCTTATATCTCTAGAAAAAAGGAATCAAATCTCCGGCTTGCCCGACGGTAATTTCTTACGTTGTTACTAGTTGCCCTTGGCGACTAGCTGGTTCGCCCTTTTAAATTAGTTTTTACTATGGGGCTCTGCATTCTGTTCGCTAAAGCTCGCCAACCCCCAACAGGAGGGTTACGTTGCAATACTCCCAGGTTTGCTGCGAAAACCCTGCTCACTTCGCTGCCTACAATGATGACATTATGTGTTCTAGAACAGTTATTGTAAAATTTTAATATATATATATATATATATATATATATATATATATATATATATATATATATATATATATATATATATATTCGCTTCTTATCTCGATATATTTTGGAGATTTACTCCCATACTATTTGTTTTTCTAACTATTGGCTTTCGCAGAGGGTTGGGCGCCTTTAAATTCGTATTAATGCGACATACCAGTTCCCAAGGCTGATAAGCATTTGATTGTTGAAATTCTAATTTCTGGGTTGTCTTTTTCATAGTAATGATAATCTGACTAGTATAATTACATTAGTTTTTAATCTATCTTTTTGTACTTCATTGTATGATTATTAATAAGGTAACATTATTTTAATTTTAATTATTAATTTAATAAGTTTTTAGATTGATAATGTTACTTGAATTTTGATTATTCTTGAATTTGTCGTTACTTGAATTTTGTTGTCGATTTGCTGTTTGATTGTTACTTGAATTTTGATTGGAAAATATATATGAATCCGCTTTATTTTGCTTCTGATGCTTTAGCTTACACCTGTACAGAATAAAATTTCTTTATCCTCAAAAAATATATTTTTCTTCAAATAAACTTACAAAGAAAATTATGAAAGTGCTTAAATAAACAAATAAATAAGAGTTGCAAAATGAAAACAAATATAATTATTCTAAAAATTAATTCTGAAATCAAATTAGTTTTAATATTATTAATAAAGAGATTGTGTTGTGGCATCTTAGCACTATGAATATAAAAAAAGAAAATTTTATAAATAAATAAAAAAATTTAATGCTTTCACCTTAATCAAGAAGTAATAAAATCTTTTGGCCCTGTAAAGGACCGTTTCTTATAAAGCGAAAGCATCAGGAACCTCCCTATAAACAGAATTAAATATTTCATATTTGGGAGGTAGCACAGAAACACATTCAAAAGATTGAGCACTGTAAAAAAAATTGTATGAAATCAGGTATATACATATTTAATTCATTCAGATATAGAATAATATACAACATTGAAGATTGTGCTCTACAAAAAAAATTGTATGAAAGCAGGTATATACATATTCAATCCATTCAGATATAAAATAATATGGAACATTGAAACAAATTTAAAATGTTACGCAAAAAATACACTTGACAATCAACCACAGAAAACTTACCCCTGAACACAATTAAATATTTCACATTTGGGAGCTACCACAGAAACAGATTCCAAAGATTGTGCTCTACGTAAAAATAAATTGTATGAAAGCAGGTATATGCGTGTTCAATCCATTCAGATATAAAATAATATACAACATTGAAACAAATTAAAAATATGAAACGAAAAATACACTAAACAATCAATTACAGAAAACATCCTCAAAAACACAATTAAAAATTTCATGTTTTGGAGAACCACAGAAACAGATTAAAAAGTTCGTGCTCTTGATAATTCAACACCGAGTTGTCCATGACTAAAAACCGGCTCATGTGTACCAAACATATCTTTTCAAAAGTTTGGCCTCCGACTTATTAATTATTATGGAAAAGGCTAAACGAATGGGTAATTGCATACTTTTAAACTTTAAAGGCATGTTAGTTTGAGATGGAATCAAAGGGATTCGCGGAATGAGAAATGACTTTGTGCCATCAATTGATTTTCCCTGAATAAGATTTTGCTGCACTTTTGTCACAATTATGTGTGTACCATTGCATAATCCTTTAGAGGGAGCTAAACTTCTCAACGGCATTATAATGCAACCCATTTTCAACTTTAACTCATATGGAGGCAAACCAGTTTGTGTCAAAGTATTTAAAAATTTTTCAGGAAATGTCAATTAATCTTGAAGATCTTCACTGATGAAGGTACCAACTGCTTTATAAACAGTTTCATTTCCCGGCATACATTCCAAAACTTTATCGTTGATTTCCATAGATCTCTCATTATTAACAGTAAGGATGGATCGACCTTTAGCTCCTGTGGGGTCACACTGGAAAAATGTCTGTGACTGTACAATTGCTGTATAGGATCCAGAATTGAAGCGTAGCATTGCAAAGGTATCTTAATCGTTGAGTCACTTTTTTTCTCTCCAACGTCCAACAACCAAGCACCCAAATCAGTTTCAGATTCACGCATATTTTTTGTCAGATATAACTTATGAAATTTCAACCAAAGAGCTTCTTATTTTAAGAAGCTGGCAACAGTCAGTGATCTTAAACCTCTTAAAATTACTCGAAGAACTTAGCGAAATTCTCCACCCAATAATGTGCATTTGCCCCTAAAAGTGTCTACATTTTGTGAGATCTTGTAAAAGTCCATCAACAGCTAAGAAAGAAATTGTAATATGTAAGCAGTTCCTCAATGTCTGCAAGTGCATAGTGAGGACCAGTCTGTTCAGAATAATGGTACACAAAGTCCTCACAAAGTGAAACTTGATGCTGCACCCATAACTCTGGAACAACGTCCACTTCTCCAAAGCCACAAATCATTGCGAAAAGCATGCACAACTGTCTTGGAGATTGAAATTGAGCAGCTTCATTCAAAGCATCAAGCCACTGCTGGTCAAAGCGAAGAAGTCCATACTCTTGACATGCTTTTTCAAATATAATGCATCTCAATCCATTTACTGTACCAATTTGTAATATGTAAAATTTTTTACATATTACAAATTGGTAATTTATTTAAATCACATTTGATGAAAGTTTTAAAAACACTTTCCCAGATAGCAAAGAAAGCTTGTCGTCAGAAAGGGTGAAGGGCTGTCACAAAGGTTTTCATAACAAGCGAAGGTTTCCACACAATTTCCATAACCTTTCGGAAAGGTAGCGGAAAGGTTCGCTAGTCAACAAGACACTAGGTTTTCTGTAAGATTTTTAGTAAGATTTCCCCTAGCTTTTATTACAAGCTTGTTTCAGGCTTTCCTCAAGCTTGTTTCTAAAAGTTTGTTAAGAGTCCTTCTTCGGCGGAAAAAATAGAACGCTCTTCCCCCACCGAAGCCGTATTACTACAGAGAGGAACCTCCCTTTTTCACCCCATTTTCAAAGCTGTACTCCTATAAACTTCAAATTTCTCCGAGCCGGGGATCGAACCTGCGTCCTTAGACTTGCAAAGCAAACGCAATAAAAAAAATATCGGACGGGACTACGCATGATGGGACAGGTGGTTTATAAAAAGCTTATCTACGTCAATTTTGCGGGAATGGTTTCCGAAAAGTTTTGCGCGAAAATGCTTTCGCGGACTTGTCGTTCAGACCTTGTCTCTGATGTAGTTCATAGAGAGCTTTCCTATGTAAACCTTGTGGCAATGGTTTCCGAAACGGTTTGCGCGGAAATGCTTTCGCGGACAGCCTATGGAAAGTGAAATGGTAACATTTCTGCAACCTTCATTGCTATCTGGGTTAGATATAACGTTTGCATCTCGAAGAATCTAGAATAATAGGTATTTGGCAGATATCGATTTATTCCTAACGCCCTTGTCATAGTCCTCTAAGAAATAAAATCAAATGCAACAATAAAACATTCATTTATCCACACCAAAGACCCAACGTGACATCATTTAGGTTCGTTTTCGTTCGATATGGGGGAAATCGAAGTGTTTAATTCCAACTATCACCAATAAGGGCGCCGCTATCTTTTGTCATACAGAAGCGTGAATCCTCTGCATATCTCCCTTCTTAGTTACATCAACAAGTAAAAAATATTACCTACCTTCAATCGACTTAAAATATATCTTTATGTCAAACATGCAGATATGGCGAAAAGCGAACCAGTTGTTTTTATAGAGTTTAATTTCCAATACTGATGTTGTATCATTGAGCGTATTCAGCTCCTGAAACTTGATTGCTTCCGTTGGCTATGAGCCGCCCCGTTGTAAGGGTAAACAGTACATTTTTTCACTACTATTTGCTGTTCTTATTCTTCTGCTGTATCTGTCACTACTAATCATCCAATCTTAGAACTTTTGGCTTCGCATAGTGAAACGTTCAGGTTTTCGTATCACATCCGTACAAAAGAAAATTAATTTTCAATTACCAGCAAAGTCATAAATGTCTTAGCTTTATTTTAAAGAAACAAGAAGTCTGATACAGTGATAAGTTATTAAAAATTAAAAATTATATATATAGAAGTTTCTGCAATATTAAAAGTGGTAACACTGCTTTTACAAATTTTTAAATCACGATTTCTAACTTTGTTTAGGTGGTATCTGATTTTGGCTGAGAGCTTATTTATGTCTGTTTTCAAAGCTACAAAAATACTTACTTTTTCCACATCTAAATACAGAAAAGGCAACAAAATCCGTAGACATTTCAGGAAACCATAAAAATATAATCAGATTGTAAAATGCTGAGCGGGATAATAATTTCATGCAGAATGCTGATTGCTCTTCAATCCTATAGAAAAAAATTTAATACAAAGACTCCCTGTCAATCAGCATTATAATGTGCAACTATGCAGAAAAAAGGCAAATTATGCTGTTTTTTATAACTCTACTGTACCGAGCAGCTGACCAAGGTTTAACTTCTGCCAAGCAGAGTGTTATTTTTCACCAGTCTCTAAATCTATACAAAAACCCGCCACCTTAGACAGTGTTTTAAATTGTCTAGAAAAGAATGGGGAATAATATTGTTTTTTTCTCATAGAATCGCAACTTTTTGAGATTTAACAGTCGTATGTCCCCTTAAACGATACTTGATTTTAATTTGAGTAAGTTTGAGTAACAAACCTTGAAAAAAATAAAACAAAATTAAATTCCTCTGTAAATACGAAAATAATATCTAAAGTTTCCCCAAAGTTGCAGAGACCATAGTTAGTTCCATACTTAACCTACGTCTTAATCGGGTTTTACAAGTATACTTTGGAAAATCAAGAACACTCTTTCATTCGTTTTTAAAAATTAAACCAATTCAGGAGCAGTTTTAAAAATTTTATAGACACTTACCCTAAAACGTTTCTAAACAATTCCCATCAATTAATTAATCCACCCACTTAAAATTATTACTGCCTCATGAAAATTGAACATATCATTTTCACAAAGTGATATGGAAGGTGCAAAGAGCCCGAAGTAAAAAATTAACATTCCACAAAAAATATTCTGACGTGTAAAGTGCTATCTATTGCTAAAGTTTTGAACTATTTTTTTCTTCTGCAATACTTTTCCGCCTTCATCGAGCATACTCAGCTTAAATTTCAGGTTATTCTAAACAGTGGTTCATTTCTTGCAGCTTTCTGAAAGTTGAAATTTAATTATAATCACCCTGAATATAAAGAAAAAAAATTTAAAAAGTATAAATGAAATTTTACAGTACAAAACAGGTTTCGGTTGGATAGCATATGTTTTATTAATAACTCATCTTCGTTCTGCTTTATTTAGTTTTTGCCAATGCACACACAAAATTAAAGGTACTAGTACTATCAAAATAATTGTTTTGCTAATTTTGAATATATGCGTTAACACGCTCCCAGTTTTTCCCATAAGTGTCTCCTGGTTTTAAATTTTTGAAAAATGTTTACATTAAATTATTAAAAAAGTCGAAAATAAGTAAAAATAGTAATGTTAAGTTATTCGACAGGTATATTGAAAGATAAATTAATATCTTTTAAAATTATTTTTAATTCATATTACACGGAAATAATTCTGTCAATATTCCGAAAACAAAAATTTTAAAGTAATTATTCCATATTATAAGCATTTTCAAATGCTACTGTAATTGGACAAAAATAAAACAAAATTTCATTAATTCATAGAAAAAACAGATAAATTATGTTAAATATTACAAATTTGTAATTCATTTCAATCACATCTGATCAAGGTTTTCAAAA
>BGPR01014999.1:0-37777 GCA_013235015.1 Araneus ventricosus
CACAAGAAATTTTATGAAATAAAATATAATAGCAAAATGTATTAGGATATTAACTCAATGTTCAACAATGAAATAGAAATACGCAATTAAAGATTTGTTTAAACAATCAAAACGGTTGCAATTGCGTTGCAGCAATGAAAGGTATTGAAAAGAATGTTCATACAAAATGCCGTAGCTGTAGGTCCAGCGGTCTGTCCTGTAGAGCGACAATACAAACAGACAAACAGATGCACACACACATTATCCTTTATGATTAGTAGAGAAGCAGTGCCTTATGAACGGAGATATCAAAATATTTTCATTTGTTAGAACTAATACACCTTTATTCAAAAAAGTTCATTTGTAAGCAATTTACGTTCCTGCTGTTTATTACTCATCGTTTGGAAATACTTTCAGTAGTAGCGTTTAAGAACGCTCTATGAGACTACATGTCGATAAATATCTTGCGATGTTCTCAATGCAACTGATGAATAATGAAAAGTACAAATTTATATGTAATTTTTGAGGAGTCGATGGCATCTTCCGCAAAGTTTGCTGGGAAAAAATATCGTTTTCAAAAGAAAAATACAGAAATACTATTCACGCGTGTTCTTGTTTTCATCATTTCGCAAGTGGAACATTTATTCTTAAGACGCTTTTTATGTTAATACAATATTAATTAATTGAATTCTTTCGATTTTTTAAAAATTATGAGTATTTCTAAGTTAATTCAAAATATTTTCATTTGATACTTCCAGCACATAAATAATTCAGTCTTTCAGTATTTTTACGATGTTTCAAATTTTCTATGGATGGATGCTTCAAAGTGATCTGTATCAAATACCAGCTCCACCCTTTTGCTCGAGGCTAAAGGGTACAAATGCGGATTGGAGCCCCATTACTTAAAAAAAACAGTTAAAAAGATATTTAAATTTTAGATCATATAAAACATATATTCTTATATTAATAGCTATACTTAAGATAGATCACAATAAAGTTTTAATAAAAATAAACAATAAGAAAAAGACGTCGCTTTCTATCCTTTAAATTCAACAAATTTATCAATTATCTGACCTAAATTTAAATATCTGAATGATTAAATTTCTATGAGAAGGCACGCTAGTTTATATAGTCTTTCCTATCTTATAAGTATTTCTTTTATAAATTACTTTTAAACTTGAAAATGCCGGAAAGAATTGCCTTAATTTCAGAAATTTATGAAATCTACACATAGTACCAAATCATGCGCTAGAATTACTGACATTAGGAACGCTCTTGAAAAATATTTAATAGAGCACTTAGCAATTTGTAATACCACATAACTAAAGTATATTACGCTCATATTGTAAAAGTATGCGCTGATAAACACTGAAAATGGATTGAGGGAAACATTGTGGCACCAGACCGTCATATGTTCTTTATTACAATAATACAGTAATTATTGACATAGCCCGAGAAAAACGCCCTATAAAAGAACGATGGCGAAATAATGGTTGGGTTCCAGAACACGTATTTCAATATCTATAAATTATATACCTAAGTGGAAAACGTTCTATCAGCACATAATAGAAAGGGTTGAACAGAATTTAATCTACAATGTGAGTTACAATAGATGGGAAGATAGAGAAACTCACTATCGAAATATTAACCGCAATGAAAGAATCACATAAATGGAAAGAATTAAACAACAACGAAGTCTCTACCGAGATCGGGCAACAACTCAGCATCGAAACAGATTAAGAAAGGAATGGCAAATGTGTCGCCCGTTTAGAGCTAAAAGTTCAGCCAACACAAAACAGCTTCCTCAAAGTTATTAACGAACAGATAAATCAGGAGAAACGGACTAACTTTATTAGAGGACTATGCTATACCGAGAAATATCTTTTAATCTCAGTCAAAATATTCATAAAAATTTTAAGATGCCCCAATACCCTTTACTAGTTGCATTGCTATACCAATAGAGAAATGGCAAAGCAATAGCAGAACATTTGGTCAAATAGTAGCTAAACAACGATCTATACTATCCACAGGCATAATTACGAAGAGCAATTACGTAGTAGGAAATAAACAGTTCACAAATACATACAGTAAAGTTACACAGATACGTACAAGAAAAATGAAACATATTCATGACAAAAAGATTGACTAAATTTAGACCAGTTCTGAACCTCAAGCAACCAAAGCCATCAGTAAAACTTAAAAAAGGGGTAAGCCCTGCAGAAGACAAATTCAACTAATAGTTAATAAGGAAATTCCACTTTTAAGCAATCTTTAGTCTAACAAATATCATGAATAACTTGCTAAAAATAATAGAAAAAAGCAATATTTATTGTATTTCTTTAAATATAAAAATTCCCATAACGCTGGCAGTTATGTAAAAGTTAGCTTGCTATCCTCACTCAGCAATGTATCTAGAACGACAAGTCAAAATAGATGCAGGAACAGAGGTGATATTAATCAACTAATTCCATACTATTCGTTGTAAAGAAAAGGCTTTTCACAGTTAAGCAACTAAACAATTTGACAGAGTTTATCCGAGAAGGTTTTGACCGAATAAGGACATGCTGAAGTGTTCATTGATATAGCCAAAGCATTCATCTCCCTTTGTAAAGAAGAGCTAGTTTATAAAATGATGACAAAAAAGTCCCCAAAAATATTTATTAAATCATTTTCATTGTAAAAAGAAACATAATTAAAATAAAGAGTTGGAAAAGAACTATCTGGAGAAGCGTATTTGACATCTGAAAGATGATATCTGAATATTTCGGCTCTGGACGAATAAGATTGGCGCTCGTAGCACCACTTTTTTTATAAAAATCAATTTTGCTTTAAATAATTTTTTTTATTTTTTAAAATAATTTGTAAATTTTGGGTCCATTCTTTATCTTCAGTATTGGACGATGTGAACAATATATCAGTCAATAATGTCTTTCTGGAGACGAAGAATACAATATTAGATGCTTTTTAAGTATGAATTAGGATGTGTAATAGGGCTGCGAGAAGTATGATTTTTTTCACGGGATATTGTAGAAAGACTTGGCAGGGATAAAAGCGTTAATAATACTAAAAGGTGATATAACATCAACGTGCTGATAAAGCTTCTACCACTATCTTAATAAAAAGCAATTCTTGATAAAGTTCCCTAGAAATTAAATGCTAACCTGTCGGTAACTGATGATTTTTTTGCCTTTAATTAAAGCCTAAAACTTTGTACTCGGGCTGGTAAATAGAAGTACAGTGAAACCTCGCTTAACAAGTAATATTCATTCCATCAACTTACACGTAATGCTAAAAATCGTTATGCGAAACAGTTTTTCCCCTATAAAATACTTTCCTTGCAGAAAAAAATACTCAAAATAAATTTTAGGTATAACATTTATTTAAAGAAAATTATACATTGCACTGTTAAGGAACGTTAATTATCGGCATCTCTTTTTCTATCACGCAATTAACCGACTTGGAATGCTGATTCGATTTGCAGAAAACTGGAAAGATCAAAATAGTTCATTATTTAGGAAACATAAAGCATTTATCACGGAACCATGGAGTAGACATTCTTGTCACTCCCTTTGAGAAGCATCTATCTCCTCAATCATGTCCTTGTTTTTGAGGATAGTGCAAATCTTTGATTTAGGCTGATTGTATGTGAGTACTTGATCAGCCACGCTCACATCTCGATGTCGGTTTATGTTGCATTTCTACTATTATTCCTCTTCTCTTATGGCTCTTCTCTTGAGGCCATTTTTTCAGATCACTTTTGAAAAGGTTATCTTATGAATCTTTGCCCAAAAATATCACAAATAGTATGTCTCAACACAAGTTATCGTAAGCGACACTAAGATGCTAGCGTAATGATTGCTATTTCAATGACTGATTTAAGCGCAGAATCTGAGACTTCCCCTCTTTTCGCCTCTCATTATGCGAAATGCGCTCGTTATGCGGGCATTTTTTTCCAATTTATATTGCTGAATTACTCACTATAATACGTGCTCGTTATGCGAGGTTCCATTCTACAGTTCAAAACAGATAAATTTTAGACTATGAACAAGACTGTATTTCCTGGGCTTCACTGATGACTAAAGTCGTTCATGTTTCTGTGTGTCTTGGAGTTACTCTGCCGTAAATTTCACGAATAAACAATTGTAGATTTCTTTTACTTCATATGGGCTAAATCTATTATGCGGGTCTTGCTCTGAAAACTAAAAGGAAAAGTCATAAGGTAGGTTCAATAATTATTTATTGCATGTAAATATAATTCGGGCTTTTATTAAAGAAATAGAAAATTGACAAATAACGATATGAATAGAAATGTGACACTATGTACTCAAAAATTTGAAAACAATGTGCAATTTTTTTTTAAATTTAAAACTTCAGCTATGATTCCTTAACGTTATCTAAAAATGTGGGATACATTCAGTATGGCTATTTTAAAAAGCAAAATATAATTTCTAGCATTCATCTAAAACAATATTAAAATTGAAAAATGATAAATATTAATCGCTATATTTTGCATATTTGAATGAACTTACAATAAATATAGTTTTTACGTAATTTAGAACATTTTCCTGGAAGCGTAAAGTTCGCGGTGGCCTAGTGGTAAGGGACCGGGGGGTCGTAGATTTGAAACCCGATCCGCCGTGTACGGGCCTGTTGCACGCTAAATCATACGTAGTGGCCAAACGTCCTCCCGCTGGTGTGGCGCGGAAGTTTGGAGAGGGGTTGACATCTCAGGTTTCGTACTCGTCCTCTGATCGTGGTTCAAAATTACGAGGTCCGTTCCTAAATAGTCCTCGTGTTGCTTCAAAACGGGACGTAAATATAACCTAACCTAACCTGGAAGCGTAATGCCCATCTCTAACTGCTTGGGAATTAGCTATCGGGTCAAGATTAGGTACATTGGTAAGTTAATGATGGCACAATTTCGTAATTTTGTTCCGGCAGGATTCGAGAGCTTTCGGGGGAAGGAGGGATCCAGTTTCCAGTGTAAAGTGTCTATTTGCTATTTTCAGATAGTATTTTTAATTTCAGCTTCTAATCTGAAGGACATCACATGTTTTCACTCATTTTAAGGTAAGATACACCTGATATTATTTTTGACGTCAGACATTATTAAATTTTCAGAATAAAATATTTCAAATTATATCAGACTTTATGTTTTTCTTCATTGTATAATCTTAAATAAATAAAGACAACCGAATATGCCGACAAAAGATTACTTACTTTTATTATATAGTAGACATCAACGACTAAATGAGTACATTTAACCAACGAGGACGCGTATCGGGCCTGCGAGGCCCGGTGCCTTCAATAATTTATTACAGAAAATTAATCCCTCAACTAAAAAATTCCAGATTCACAGCAGCTGTATTCAAGGTCATTTACTTGCTGACTACTGGTATTTCAAGAATTTTTCTACATTTATTATCCCTGAAAACAGATGGTCGTACCTCCGAATCCTGATGCGCACGCTAGCGTTTCTGTTCAGATTGTCAAAGAGAGCAGATAGACCGCGACAATTTATCGCTGTTCCAACTACAAATATGAGATGTAAAAAAGCTTTTAGATGAAAATCCATTAATTAAGAATCGATTAACAAGGAAAATAAAGAAAGTGTTGCTGTTGAACTAGTTAGATATCGGAAGTCGAAATCTTGAAAGGAATTGGACACTGAATTTGATATTGAATGGTGAGTCCACCGATTATTAGTCAGAATATCCGGAATAAGAAAACTTATTTTCTATTTAGGATTCCGAGTATAAATAACACGCAATGGTTATTTCATTTATTAGATTTAGTTAAATAAATCGTATATTTGTAAAAATCATGATTTTTCCCGAAATTTCGCGGATTTATTCCTAACGCAAGAATTCAAACTTAAGCTTGAGATTTTTAAAAATATTTTTTTCTATCATCAAGCTTAAAAATAAAGTATATAGATCAGTAGTTCCCAACTTATGGGCCGCGGCCCGTTTGTGGGTCTCAGACAGCGGATTAGTGGCCCGCTGAACGATATTCAAAAGTCGAAGTCCGGGGAACTTCAAGAGTCTTCACTCGTGTTTTGCTTTTTAAAACAATATATTTTTATTATTATTTTTTAAGTACGCTTTACTAATTACTGACATACAGGGTGATGATAATTAAAGTTGTATTCTCAAAAGGCTGTGAAAAAGGAATCACTGTTCAGAATGACCTGATATTTCATCTGAGTATACGTGAAGCAATGGGAATTTATTTTGCGAAATAAAAAAAAAATAGTTGAAAAGAAGAGCGATAGAGGCGCTGTCCTCGAGATAAGATGATAAAAAACGATTGCTTCAAAAGATATGCTAATTTTAAGATGCTAATTAAAAGACGTGACATACGCACCGCACATTACACTTATGATAAAAAGGCGGGGAACATGCAGTTCCTGTTATTCTGCGTCTGAGAAGGTATTCATGACTCTATCATTGAAGTATCGGTCTCTGCTTGCAAAGTTTTTTCACAAGAACGGTGACTGTGCGGCAATTTCATTGAAGAAATTCCGGACATTAACTGGTTTAAGAAGCGGCTCTGGTTCGATGACTGCATTCGGTCTGAAGAAGATGATTTATGAATTCGAAGAGCCGGGTTCATTTGACGTGAAATGTGGCAGAGGAGAAAAACCAATTGCTTCGACGTCAGTGGAGGATGTGGCTAGAGCATAGCTGGAAGCGTCAAGCAGTGCTTTGGAAACGTACAGTGCACTTTCAAGAAATCTAGACATGCCTGTCAGCACAGTTCGTAAACTTTTACGAAACATCCTTCAGTGCTATCCATTCAAAATTACGCATGTTCAGGAGTTGGTTCCTGCTGGCTCCTTCCAAAACGAGAAGGTTTCGAATAGAAGTGTTCAATGCATGGCCATGGAACATTTTGTGGACGGACGAAGCCCCATCTCCAAGGTTTTGTCAATAATCAAAATTGCAGAATATGGGCAAGAGAGAATCCGTTCCAAATGCAACCGTTGACGCTTCATTCTCAAATGTCACTGTGTGTTGCGCGTTTAGTGCAAAATTTATCGTTGGCCATTTCTTTTTCGAGGAGATTGGTCCGTCAGGTCTTGTAACCTGTACAGTCAGAGGGAAACTTTATGAATCTCTTTTGCGCAACCAGCTCATTCGAGCACTGCAACAGCGCAGATGTGTGGATGGCACAATCTTTATGCAGGCTGACGCTCCTCCGCACATTACAACACCAGTGAAGCAGCTGTTGAATCTGCATTTTGGAAATGACAAAATTCTCAGTCGCATTTCCCAACAGCCTGGACACCACAATCACCTGACCTGAACCCTTGCGACTTCTGGCTGCGGGATTACCAAAACGATGTTGAGTACGGGGGTCAGATTGCGAACTTAGCAGAGTTGAAAAACCGCATAACGGAACACATTCGAAATATCAACACTGAAACACTCCCATCTGTTGTGGAACATGCTGTTTTGAGCTTTCAGCTCATAGGCGAAAACGGTGGACAGTATATTGAACATTTCTTAAGCAAGTCGATACCGACTTCCTTTTCTTGATGGTTCCATCAGTTTTTGCTTTTTCTACGGTTTTTGGCTTAGGGACAATTAAAAACCGATTTCATTTTTGCTTTTTCAACGGTTTTTGGCCCAGGGACTATTAAAAACCGATTTTTTTTCCTATCCTCTGTTGCGCCACCTTGTCGTGGAGGACGGGCTTTGAACAAAAAGTGCTACAACAACATGTCACGTCTTTTAATTAGCATTTTAAAATTAGCATATCTTTTAAAGCAATCGTTTTTCAGCATCTTATCACTAGTACAGCGCCATCTATCAGTCACCTTTTGAGCTATTTTTTTCGCAAAACAAATTCCCATTGCTTCATGTATACTCAGATGAAATCTCAGTTCATTCTGACAATTGGTTATTTTTTTACAGCCTTTTGAAAGTGCAACTTTAATTATAATCACCCTGTATATGGGAATCTCTACTAATAATATAGTAGAATGTGTGTGGGTTTTTGTCGGTTTGTGGTGTTAGCGCTCTACAGGACAGACCGCTGGACCTAGAGCCACGAAATTCGACACGAACATTCCTTGGAGGGTGAGAATGTGCACCTCGGAAACTTTTTAAATTTTTAAATAATTAGAAATTATTAAATTTTGCACAAAATTGTAAAATGTTTGCGTTTTTCCTGAATAAATTCTAAACATATTACAACACAAATAAATATTACTCCATTTGAAGTTCAAATAATTGCCTTTTTAATTATATCAATTAAGTTGCCGTACATTTTTTTCTATAATTATAGTATCCTTTAAAAATATTTTTGGCATAATTTAGAACCATTCTTGTCATTGTTACAACATAATTCAAACCGTTTTCATTCTTTGAACAAATATGTAATTCCGTGTTTCTTTTCCATTGTTGAAAGTTATAAGGTCCTAATAATTTTTTTTCTATTAATATATCAGCAATTTTTCTGTGAAATCTTTAAAAAAGTCTTCTAAGATTTTTAGTGGATTAGGAAGTGCACACAGTTAGATTCATGTTTATGGTTGCTATGTTTTTGTTCTTTTCATCTGCATAATTTAAGTGCACAATTTGCTTTTTGGTAGAATAAGAGTTATTGCATATTTTGTTGATTCTTATAAGTTGATTGATAATTGTGTTTTTGTATATTTTATATGAGATATCAGAGTTCCAAAAAATAAATTTGTTAACGTGAAATTTGAATTCGTTTCTCTTATCGTGAATGTCAATTTTTAAGTCTTTTTGGTGGTCTAAGCATAAATCAAGTAAAATTGCTGTAGATTGATTGTTGTTGGTTTTAATTAGTTTAAGTTCTTCTGGGTAGATGGTATTGCTAATAAAGCTGAAGTCTTGAAAATTAAAAAAAAATATCAGATCTTCAATGAATCGGAAGGCAGCGTGGAGATTTAAAACGAATTTCTTTTCGAAAAAATGAAGAAAGAGTTTGGCTAGTAAAGATGAGAAATTTGTTCCTTGTGGGATGCCTTTTATTTGTTGGAATATATTTTCTCCGTTAAAGTTAAAATTATTTAATATGCAGTAGTTAATGATGTCTTCATAGAAAGTTAGTAGGGTTTTAAATTCCCAGAAAAATCTCTACAAATCTTTTCCAGCTATTCGGGGCAATCCAAATATTTTTCATACGTATCGATTTCTGATTGATTCCATAAATGGTCTGGAAAAAAGAATACATTATAAATTGTGATTTCAATTATATTCTTTACTTACTCATGTTTAAAAAAAAATTGCCCAGCCATTCGTGAGACATTCGAAAAAATGCGCACGTACGGAAAATTTTCCAATTCCCTGTTGGACAATGTGTAATTGTAAGGGCAAGGGGTCAGGAGACAAGTCTTAGAGTTAATATTCAGTAGTCGACCCTTTACCTTGGATGGACCCATCCGGAATTTGGCATTGAAAGATGCACTAGATTCGTCAATGAAAACACAGCCACATTATAAAGAATGCAAGTGGTTCATTTTCGTTGGTCACTACTGAGTTTTAGTTTATTACCACTGAAGAAAAATCAGAAAGCTATGGGAAAGATTTCATTATTTTTTTTTCATTTCCTCTCCTTAAGAGATATAGTCACCAATTAGGATAAAAGGAATATATTTTATATACATTTACTTGTTTTTAAATGCGCACTTCATTTTTGAGTTAATAAATTGCGCTATTTCTTCCGTTTATTCTAATTACTAGACTTTTTGAATGTGATGTGTTTTTGCCTGCTTTTAGGAAAATCTTCTGGATTCATCTTTGGAATGGTGGTAAAAATAAATTTTTTTCAATAGCATTTTTGCTCACATTTTATTACTAGACGTTTGAAATTTTGTTATGGCATGTATTTCCGATTAAAATAGAATATTTTCAGACATTTTGAACTTGATCATCAGTTAAACGATTGATTTTAGTTAAAGTTTGATTTCACACGTGTGACACCCTCTCGCAGTGAATTTGAGAAAAAAATATTTTAAGATTAAATAACATTTATAAAATTTTTGTATAATATATAATAAAGATTGGAGCTATGAAGATACGATTTTATTTTGTTTCACTTCTTAAAAGAGGGGGCTGCAATTTCCGAATTGCATAAAATCTGTGAGAGCATTTCTAAAAGCCTCGTGAAAGAGAGCACGTCTGATGATGGATAAACCACATATCTTCCGAATTGTCACTAAGATAAAAAAAAAATATTGCCTAGCTGTTACTTATGATCAGATAAAAGCTATATTGAAAATTTGCTTCCTTTTCCTGCCAGCGTTACATGTATATAGAATGCTAATATTTTCTTAACTTATCTTTGAATATAATACCTCTTAATGTAAAAAAGGCAATAAAAGTTTTACAGTGATTAAAATTTAAAAAATGGCTCAACAGTTATTGGATGGGTATTTTGACGGTATGGAAATTCTTGTAGAAAGTTCCCGACTGGTATTGAAAAAAAAAACAAGCATCGCCTCAAGACTTAAAGTAGGAAGGTTTTGTTTGAATATTCTTTCCTAAAAAAAGGGGGTCTACTTTTGATTGACCATGCCGGTACACAGAATACCGACTTTTTAAATATCATGCATATTACTAAGACGCCAAGCAAACGTTATATACATATTACACATTTATATAGAAATTATAACAATTTCAATAGTGGTAACTTAAGTAATTTGATTTCTAACTGCTTTAAAATGGTAATCAAATGTCACAAATAGTCTCATTAATATTGGCTTCTAATTAAAAGGAAGTTACAAGTTTTCACACATTTTAAGGTGAGATACACTTGATATACACTGAAACTTAACAATTAATCTTCTTTATAAAATATTTGAACTCATATTACACTGTTATGTGCTTCCTTATTTTGTAATTTTAAATCCACAAAGAAAAATCGAAAATAACTATAAAAGATTATTTGTTTTCTTTAAATGAAAAAAAAATTAATGATTACATGAATAATTCAACAATGGTATCTGCAATTTTTATTGTATATATTTAGTCGTTTCATATATTAATGAAATAATTAAGACTTGTAAATTTGTTTTATTCAACAATTTTATTGAGTTTGATGAATCCATAAAATATATAAAAGCATAAAATTAATTGAAACAAAGGTATTTTAAGGTATCTGCCTATGTACGGAGGCAAATTTTTGAAAAGCCCTGTGACTAAACATTTTAGTGAATTTTTGGACGAATATTACTCAAAACAATGAATAATCCCATTCAGGAAACTAAATGAAAATTTAAATTCATTAAAATGGGATAATTTACTTAAAATTTGTTGAAAATTACTGCGAAACGCACTACATGGAATTCTTAATCACGGGTGTAAATGGGGAACTTCAGCATTTTTTAAAAATACGTGAAAGTCATCCGCATTTGTAGAAAAAATCATTCGAATTTCAAATATGCAAGTAAAATTTTACATAAAAATTTATTTATTTAAATATTGAGAGCGAAAGATGCACCCAAATAGAAGGAATCATGATGCAATCCGAAACGCATTCTCATTGACCGATTAGATTTTGACGTCAAAGTTTCCTTCCTTCGCATACTTCTCTTTTGCTACTTTTGTGCCCTGCTTTGTATCAAGGCGTTTGTGCCAGCGAACATTTTAAAAGTGAATTTTTTGGCTTTTCTACTATTCATCGTTCAATTTCACAATGGATATTGATTTTGTGTAAGGTAAATTAGATAATTTGCCAAGGATTGATTCTACAATGATGGCAATGTATTTCAAGAAAAATTCCGATTTTATGATGAATAAAAGCCTCATAACTTAAAAAAGCGGTAAAATTTCTCCTTTTTTTGTCTTATAATCCTCCTCAATGAAACAACATAAAACAAAAAATAAAATAAAATGCTGAACTTAGCTGAAAAAGCCCTGTCATAACTCAGAATCCAAACAGTATCCCATGGTGTGTATACTAATTTGTAGTGCTTAAAAATAAAAAAGAATGTAAAACAGAACCGATGAAACAAAATTAATTCTAGCTTAACTTCTTTTTAATGTTAACCGAATTCGGCATAAAAAAACAAAGGAAATCTTTAAACGCCCATAAAAAATTCACTGAAAATCAAGAAATAAATTAATTCTAGTAATGCTATTAAATCATCACTATCCCCGTGTGGATGAATCAGCATAAAAAAAAGCAGGGAACCGCTGAAGGTCAGCTACGTTTCTATATATGTGTCCGAGCTTAACTTTTCATGTGAAAAAATAAAAATAAACTTTTAAAAAATTAAACAAAACCGTGGTTTGAAAAGTATAAAATAATTTTCTTTTTAAAATCGGTGCCAAAATAGAAACAATATTAAATCTATTTATAAACCTTAACCAACAATAGAACTTTAAAACTACACGTGGCTACCACGTAATTTTTCAATACGAGCTCAAACAGGTACTTATGCTTTTAACTTCATCTTAAACTTATATCAAAAACAGAATAAATACGAAATTCAAGGCTCGTCTTTACAGTACTTCCTGATATTGTTATGGGGTATCAATGGATTCGTAAAATTTAAATTCCATGTAATCAAAAACGGGGGATAATAGAGGGGAAAACAAATTTAATTTAACTATTTGCTATAAAATATCTATTTCTTTTTTCCTGCTAACCTTACCTTATACTTCTTTAACTAACTTTTTGAAGACAAATTTTGATTTTAATATATTCATTGAATATAAAGGATTTATTTTGCATCAAAAATTAATTCTGCGAATTATTTTGTTGAACTACGAATGAAAACGAATTTCATTATCAAAAAAGTCGCAAATTTAAACTAATTTTTAAGATATTCTTTTTAATTTTCAATAGTACTGTAATTTTTAAAAAAATATAAGAAACATTCGAATATCCATAGAAAAAATTTATGAAATAAAATAACAAGAGCAAGTTTATTTAAAAAAAAGAATCTTAAAGAAGGTGGGATCTTCTATATTTTTACCTTTGAGTGACCATGACCTAAATTCCATGTAATCAAACGGGAAAAAAATAATTAAATTTAACTATTTGCTTTAAAATATCTTTTTTTTGGCTTCTGGCCTCACCTTCTACTTCTTTTAAAAACAAAAAAGATATCGAATTCTGAATTTACTGTGCTTCAAGATATACCATTTTAATAGATGTAATATATATTAATAACTCACATCAAAATCATCTCCATAGACATGACGAATGCTGCTTGCTGATAATTACGGATTAAGCTTCGGATCTCTCTTCATCGCTTTACACCACTTTTTGAGAATAACATAATTTTTTGTACATTTTTAAATAATTTATTGGGTGCCGTTAGAGTTGTATTACTACAATACAATACTTGTATCTTGCCGACATTATTTCATCTGATGCGATAGTCAGAAAATATAGAGAAAAAAGAGAATCTCTATGGAGAGCGAACGGGAAGGAAGCGTGCGTCTCCCCTGTCAGGAAACTATGACGTGAGACCCGTTTCGCGCCAAAATGGATCGTTTTTCCCGCGTTTTCTGAGAGGCGAACTTTGATTGCAAATTTAAGGAAAACAAAACTGTCTAGAATCTTTTTAATGTTATTGTTCGTTTCGAAGCATTTTAAATCGATTTAAAAAATAAAAAATGCCGAAGTACCCCATTCTTTTTTCACACAGAATACTTGGAACAGTGCTGAAAGAAATGAATTAAAATCTAAGAAATATTTGCATTTGCATAAAAGTTATAACTCATCGCACATATTCCTAATCAAAATTTTTGAAAAAGCATAGTTACCGATAATAATAAATAGCCAAAAATAAAAAAAAACTATACATGTTAAATCTAAAACTCTATTCCATTGCCTTCATAAAACTTGAGGTAATAAAGTAATGTATTGTTTTGTACACTTAATTTGTACAAAATTTCAAGGAAACATTTTCATATGTTTTTCTGAACACATGCTTTGCGTATTAAAATTTAAATAAAAAATACATTCTACAAAAAAGGAATTCAAAGTTTTGATTTATATTTTACTAAAATAATCCTGAATACTATTACCTAAAAATCACTAGTGATATAAAATAAACCATTCCTTATTCTAAATCTTTTTTTTCTTTCTGGTAGCCTGTTTTTTTCAGGCCAGCTAGCAAACACTGCCTCTTAGTCGTAGTAATTCGCTCGGTGTAGAAGCTTCTGTAATGTTTTAACGTGTAGTGAGCAAATGCAGCAATAACTACACTTTGCATCTGTTCAAAATTGCCAAAATTGGATCTTATTGCTATACTATAATTAATTTGTCATTCATAATGTTAAATGACAATTTAAATTCATTAAAATATGGTAATTTAGATAAAATGTGATGAAAAGTACTGCGAAACGTAAAACGTTCTAAATTAAATCACGGATTTAAATTCATTTTTTACACAGCATACTTGGAACACTGCTGAAGAAATGAAATAAAATCTAAGAAATATTTGCATTTTCAAGAAAAGTTATAGCTCATCGCACATATTCTTAATCAAAATTTTTAAAAATGCATATGTATCGATAACAATAAATAGCCAAAAATAAAAAAACTATACATGTTAGATCTAAATCTTCAGTTCATTGACTTTATTACACTTGAGGTAATTTATAAACAAAATTTCAAAGGAAATCTTTCTTAAGATATTCTGAAATCATGTTTTGCGTATTAAAATTTAGATAAAGAATGCATTCTACAGAAAAATCCTTTAAAGTTTTAATTTATATTTTAATAAATAATCCTGAATAGAACTTACCTAAAAATCATCAGTTTTATAAAAGAGACACAGAAGTATGGAGGAGTTTCAGTTTTTTAAAAAGAAACTTCATTAAGAAATGCTAGCAAATTCAAAGTAGAAAAAAGTTTCTTCTTCGCAACATTAAAATTATTACCAATATTTCTAAATGCACATGCAAATTTTGTATTTATTTAACTGCACCTCTCTTGTTTCTTCGAAGAATCAAAATCTTTTGAGAAGGGTCAATTTTTACAATATAACAAGTAGATGCAGAATAACTCAAAATGAATTTTCCCCCAAATATAACACATTTTTGTTACATTCTGTGAAAATCAAATATTGAAAATACTTATAAGCATTTCAATTTCAATAATACTGAATCCAGTTAATTCTTTTTGTACACAGTATCCTCTCTGAAATGTTCTTGAAAGGACAGCAATGTTTTTTCACTACATGTCAACATTACTTCTGCAAATGTTCCATCAACAAAAGTTAATACATCCTTAGTCATTGAGAAACGATTACTTTTTCTTCGATCGGCTAATACTCTTCCACACATTTCAATGTAAACAATAGCAATCGACATAAAAAATAATTAAAAATTAATCGATATTAATCGGAAAATAACTTTGACAGAACGAGAGAGCGAGCGAGCAAACGCATGGAATGTAAACGTAAACAAAGTTCCAAACGAATGTTGTTGTCAAACTTTCTTACATAAAATATAGTTAAGAAACGATACAAAATTGTTGTGGCTCGCTAATATATATATAAATCATACTATAAAATAATTTTCAATTCAATCTGCATTTGTGTTGGGTGAAACAGTGATAAAAATGCTCACGCTAAATTCAATTGAGCGATTTCTGGACTCCAAAAGGGAGCAAATGTAAAAATTCGCCTTTCCGATCTTTTAGTACAGAAAAACGCCCCTTAAATCACTTTTATAGTCAAAAACCAGTTTCGACTGCTTACTCGCTAAGAAACTGATAACAAATTCGGAATGCGTTTGACTATTCCGTTCTTCTAAGGAGCGGTTTTTAATTTCTATTTCCGACGCTAGGGGTATCCGAAAAATCATTTCTTAATAATCATCACGTGGCGATTTGGCGCCTTTCCTTATCTGTGGGCCGATAAGATTAGCAGACATTTTTTTTTTAATTTTAGCCGGCTTCCTTCACGTCAGTGGGACCATTAAATTGAATCGTATTAAAGAATATTAATATTTGTTATTTATATTAATCAGGGAGATTCACAGTATGGGGATAGGAAATTGCAGACCACCATAACAAGACTTATTAGCGGACATACTCGACCACTTTCATATGTACAGGAACTAAAGGATTTTCCTGTGTGCTTCAAGTGCAATAAACACCAATCTACTCTAGACAATCTGCTCTCATGTATGGAGCTGAAGAAGATGAACCTCTTTGAATGTCCTGCCCTGGTTCGTGAATTTCTGTGGGCGAGCGGACTTTTGGACTTGGTCTAGCTGAGGACTTGAACAAGTGGAATAAGAAACAACAACAGCAGATTCACAGTATGGTGAGTTACATTTTCAAATTCTAAAATTGCTCTTTAATTTCATAGTCGGGAATCTGTCCAGATATTTTTTATATGACTGATATTATATTTATGCACATTCTGCAAAAACTTCGTTAAATAACCTAATTCCATTCTGAACATATCCCTGATATATGTTCCTACTTGAATGCAAATTTGAAAATTCTTGAGACGTTAAAAATAATTTAGGAGATATCTTCATCCTGAATACATTATTTAATGACACTTTAATTTTAGAAAATTATATATCATTAAAGATTATCCATTAGAAAGTTCAGGAAGAAATTTAATATAATGAAAATTAATTTCATCCACTATCATATTAATCACACTTAATTTTATTTTTAATTTAAGGTGTATGTAAATTTGGTTTCAGCAGTGAATGCATGTTTTAAATGTGTTGTAATGTTTAAGTTGATTGTAGCAGTAATAGATAAAAGAATTTTAAAGTAAAAACTTGTGTCCCACAATTAAAAATAAACTGATAGTGAAATGAAATGTATAGTGTTTATTAATTTTTCATTATTTTAATATTTTGGACATTGTTTAATAATTATAAAGTGTCTACAGTTTCCATAAATATATTTTTATTTATGTGTTTATTTTATTTGGGAGAAAAAATTGCAGAATTTAATTTGCCTGTCCACAAAATGCTTGTGTTTGTCAGACTATTCTAATGACAGTTTAGTTATCTAAATTATATATAATACATATAATAGAATTAATATTATATCTATGTAGATTTACTTTTCATTGATATTAAAATTCTATGTTTTAAAAAGTTTTGTCTCCTATTGATGTACCAGTTACCTAACTGATCAAGTCATTTATAAGCATAAATCTAGTTTTATTATTATTAATTGTGCATTGGGATGAGTGTTTTTAGTTTAATTTTTCCACTATTAGAATATGGGGTTGGAGCAGTAGATTATTTTGGGTACAATTAGCTTTTTCCATTTCTCTCGCATCTTCATACTTCCCTATATGAATGTACTCTACATGTTGAACTCGTTGCTGTAGGGTAAATATCTTTTTATCTTTTAATAAATTTGATTTTTTTTTAAATTGTTGATTTTAGGTTATGCCTTTTAATCATCGACACCGACATCTGTAAAATACCTGGATACCCTCTTCTTAAATGCCAAAAAGTTGTGGCAGATAGATTCTCTGAAGAAGTAGATGGTAAGACTGAATAAATAAAATTATTTTTTTTTCATTGTAGAATAGTAATGAATTTGCTTTAGAAAGTTACATAATACATAACTTCTTTACTAAATATCATGGTTTTTTCATAGAAATATAACTGTGTCTGTGTGAACTAATTAAAAATTATCATATGTTTAGGAAAATCCATCTATTTAATATAGCTGCAAATACTTTGCAACTTATACTAAAAAATTATACACAATGTTTTAAGAATATTTTTATTTCTCTCATTCATAAAGAGTTAACTTTTGCTTTAGTTTAAAATTTTACATGCCATTGCTTGGTTATTAACTAAAGAATCTTACTGTAGCTTTTATATAACAGTTATTTTTAATTACATTTGGAAGATTACTAATTGAGATCATACTTCATAGTTTAATTGCTGTGCCTTTGCTTTTGTCTAAGCTTTACAGAGGTCCTATGATATAGGATAGATGTTCCAGCTTTGGCCACCTTAAGAGAAAATTTGAAATGGAAATTTCTCAGTGGATGTCTGTTTAAAGCATATTAAATCATACTTATACTATTCTTTAGCAAATTCTATTGGCTTTCTGCTAGTTATAAAATTTTTCTGAAGAAAATTTTAGATTTAGAGTTATGAATTTTTAAATAAATTAACCTAATTTGCACCATTTTTGGTCACCTCTATGCACCAGTTTTGGCCACACTAATATTATATTTGTAACAGGCATTTTAATTAATTTTAAGTAAAAATAAATCATTTTTATGCAGTATATATTTTTTGCTAAAATGTGAAACAAGAAATGGGGACAGGAATAAACGTAGATTGCAAAAGCATTGATTTTTTTTAAACTTCAAAACTACTACTTCAAAACAAAAAGTTAAATATTGTATAAAAATTTGCAAATATGTGTGCGAAACAAATGGATGTGTGTCTCATGTTAAAAATGATAACAATTATAATATAATGGTATGGGGAGTATGTTACAAAACCCAATTCCATAATTTTTTCAAAAAGTTCTTTCAAAACTCTTTTTTACTATTCTGTATGTAAGAATAATTTAACCACTAGTTTGTTTAAGACATTTACTGCAAATTTTTAACTTTAATTGTTTACATGGAAACAAAACTAATTGTTAAAAAAATCTGCTTGAGCGATGTCCTTCATTATGTTGCAGAAATTTTTCGTTAATTAAAAAATTTATTTTGCAGGTTTCAGGTGATCAAAGGCTTCATTATGCAATCCAGGAAACTACTAGTGTGTTAAAAAAAATACTACTAACTTATATGTGTACTAGTCAGGAATGGCTGTTTATGAAAACCTATCTGATTAGAAATAGAGAAATGTTCTTAAAGGATAAATGGATTCTTGATATTTCAGGCTTAAAAACATGCAAAATTTCAAAACATGCTACGATGTATGGCTAAGAATTCATTTAAAATTTTTAAAACCTTTCATAAGGCAGTGAGATTGCTGTCTGAATGAATGTTTACAAATATTTAAAGAATAAAAATAGAACATTAAAATTATGTCTTAAAAAAAATTATTTACTGCACATACAGTTATAAGCCTTGTGTTTTGCACATATATTTTAAAGTTTAACAACTGTACAAGTAAACAGTACCTCTCTTTTGGTGAATTTTATTAAAAAATTATTTATTATAAACCGCGCTATATAGTTCCATTTTCGAAATCTGTCGTACTATGCAGAATAATGCTGGTATTAAAAGAAGCACCCCCAATTGTTTCTTACTAGTTTTTAAAATAGCAAAAGTGATGAAACTAAGGTAAAAGACCGTTTTTGTTCAGTAAAAATATTTACAATGATAAAATATCAAGCAGCATTTTACTACCTCAAGTGGGATATTTATTCATAATGCTCTTTATAAGGTACATAGTCACTGGTCTCGTTATTGCTTTAAAAAAAGTTTTCTTTTAAACGTTCAGAAAAGTTTAATAATTAATCAATTTTAAAAGCATTTAAAAAAAGCGATCAGTTTACAAACTGATCCAAAAGGAGCGAAATCAATAAAACCATTTCCAGAAAAAGAGCGTTTTTCTTTTAAACACTCTGAATGAAGTTACAAATTAATGAAAAAGGATCGAAATGAGTAATGAAAACGTTTCCAAAAAAGAGCGTTTTTTCATAAACGCTCCCTTTAACATTAAAAATTAATCAACAAAAAGCGAAATCATTGCTTAAAATATTTCTCAAAAAGGAGCATTTCTTTTAACACGCTCCTTTTATTATTAAAAACTGATGGAAAAGGAGCGAAATCGTTCAATACAAAAAGGAGCGAAATTCGCTCCGAATATTTCGCTCCGCGGAAGGATTGTAAAACGCTCCGAAAGGACGAAGCACTTTCAAGTACGGTCAGCGATGATTTTTAACTTGTTCTGCTCACCCCTTCGGGTTCCTTGTAAACTCCTGTTTAATGTAGTTCATTTCTTTTGTTTTATGTTTCCCTTCCGGCCTGTGGAAGATTTTACACCCTCCTGGGTAGGCTGGGCCGGAGCGGGTTGTAAATAAATATATTTCTTTGAGAACTCTCCTCCTTTTTCCCTTGTGTTACATATGTGTTAAGTGTTATTTTAAATCTATTTTTAATTATAAAACCTTTAATGGAAAAAAAAGTCAATAATAGTTATACAGTAATTGAAAAAAAGATCAACTATTGAACTTCGACGGTATGGAAAGTTTTGCAGAAGGTTCTCCACTTCCATTGATACAAATTAAGTCATCAACATGAATTAAAACTAAAAGTCATTGTTGGTGATCAACGTCTTACGTTTGCTGATATTCATTACTGGGATAGACACCGGTGATGTTTGGCCGAAGAAAGGTCAGTGAGTAGCCATTTTCCGTGATCGGAAGTATTGATTCTCATTAACCATTTGCTGATTGGTACGGCATATAGAGTGCGAGTATTTACCATAAACTGAACAAAAACTATGGAAGGTGGAGACTTCTCCACCCGTCTAACCTCGTATTAACATTCATCCTACTTGTTCAAATAGTTTCAATTGACAATCAATCAGTCAGTTCTGTCTGATCGCGGTTGAAAGTGCATGAAAAGCTCTCCACAATCCAACCCGACTTTCAGGAAAAGGCGGGAGATTATCCCTACACATAAATTTTCGGCTGTTTTGAAAGCAATGCGCAAGAAAATACCATCTGAGTACGAATATGATGCATTATATCTCGATGGAGAAGTGACAGAGTGCAGCGACCAAGAAACGGATTCTGAGACTGACGTGGAGGACAATCCAGTTCACGGAGAATATATACTCAAACACAAATGTTTTGTATAATCCATCCATTCAACTTCTAATCTTATTGTTCCAAAAAATAAAGTTGCATATAATTAAATAAGAGTAGAGTTGGAAAAAACGAGATGGCGCATGAAGTGCGCCAACCTGTTCTCAGTATTTTAAATTGTTACCTGTCCGCAAAGGAGTAAATTTGCCAACATTCAAGACACCCGACATTGACTTAACGCTTCAACTCTTTAACGTTATACAACTTTAATTTCATAAATTTATATACTTTATTTAATTTTTCATATAGTGGTAAACTGAACATAATGCATTATGACGTGCTATGAAATTAGTTTGAACTTTACGGAGCTGCCTACCTCTTAAAAAGTGTAAAAAACTGTTTATCAGTTTTCGATAGTCTCCTTAAAGTTAGCTTCTCTTTTTAAGGAATAGCAATTTTCCCACATTTTAAGGTAACATTAGCCTGCTGATACACGCACAAACTTGTAAAATTTTTTCGGCAACTTTCAATTAATATTCAATTTAGTTTATTTAAAATTATAACAGACTTTACATTCCTCCACATTACACAGTTTTAAATCCACAAGGGCAAACATGAAATATCTATTAAAGATTACTTGCTTTTCTTAAATATAGGATATCAATGAATAGATGAAAGAATTAACGCTGGCATACAATTGGCATTTTTTTTGTATCTGTTGAACCTTTACATATAATTACTAAACAACTCATTTTTTTCTTGAAATTGTTTTTCAGTGAAAGAAATTTATTTAGCCGGTATTGTCCATGAAATATATTAGTGTATTAAGCCTTAAAATATATTAATGCTTGCAAACTCCTTTCCTTTAGTTAGCTTCAAAGGCGGTTTGACAGAGTTCCTTTAAAAAAATACAGAGCAAATCATTAATGGAGTTAAGAGAGATAATTCGGTTGTTAAAATTAAAAAACGGAAGGAACGAGAAATTATAATGATAATAATAAAGGAAGGAGGATGATAAAAAGATTGAGTGTCCCCTCTAATTCAGGACCATTAGCAAATATCTAAAGCATTAGAGAGAGGAAAATGCTAATTACAAAAATTGCTCTAATTAATGTAAAGAATCATATTTTATGCTGTTTCACTCAATAAAAACAGTAAAAAAATATTACTTAGTCTAAATTTTTATAGGAGTAATATTTTCCCTCCCTGGTTCTATTAAGCGCATTTAGTTAAATATTAATTACATACTAACATTTTAAACAAAGAAATGATCTACTCTTCTTCGACTAAAACTGACCGAGTTATGAAGCTTTGAATTTAATTATTTTAAGCTAATTAACGTATACATTAATCAACGACTTCCCACTGACTGGAGGATCTTCCTCTTGTCGGACACAGAAATGCACTAAAACCGTCTACAATGGTTACTTGCATAGCTTCAGAACATGATCAGTTTTACTAAATATGATTAATAGGACCGGGGAATTGCATAAAAATATTAACTTTGTAAATTTTTTAAAAGTACAATTATTGACAACAACTAAAATTATCATTCTTTACGTCATTTAGAAAATTTTTTTAATGGTTTAGAAGTTATCTATCCTACTACAATTAGAGAGAACACACCATATATCAGAAAATTAATGATGGCACAATTTTATAAACTTCACCATATATGATTAAGAATCTTCGGCCTTGGTTTTCCAAAATTTCTTATCAGAAATAGAAAAGTTTCGGCCCTGCATTTTCAAATCTTTTTCATCCTGACCAGAACGTCTTGCCCGTTAGGTATTTGTGTATTTTTACTTCTCGTAGTATTTTAAGGAAGGCAGGCAGTTCATCTGGGTTTCCTTTTCTTTCAGAAGAGATATTATTAGCAGAGGATAAAGGAATGTTTTGTTGATATAATTTATTTCCACGGCTTGAGTTTTTACCTTGTTTTCTTCTTTGTTCGTCTTTTTAAATAATGAGGCAAAAGTTTTGTCTGGATCAATCTTCTATTTTACCCTAGAGAATATTGTGATACAACCCTGTGTAGGGACAACCACAGTTAGCTCATTTTGTGGTAGAGTTCTCTTCGTTCTTCCTTACACATACTCGAGAATCAAGCATCTTGGCACGTCGTGTTTGCTGTTTGCATCTGTAGCATTGGCGTACCATCTTCTTGAAGAAAAAGCACTGAGTGTTTCAATTTTCATAATTATCATATTAATGGTTTGAATTTGGTAAATCTCTTTTAATTTCGCAGTTTTAAAGGAGTTGCCTTGGAAATAAATAAAAAATTTCAGTTATGAATGGTTTGAGCTGGTTTATCGAGGTTACTCTGAATATCTTTTCAGTTAAATAATCTTTAATTTTTTTTGGTCTTCAGTATTAATTTCACTGATAGTTTAATTTAAGTTTTAATATAATGCTTCGTTGATTCTTTCTTTTTTTCCTAAAATTTGAATGCAAGCTGCATATGTTAAGCAAAAAAAGTGCGTAAAATTTCGAGTGTTTCGAAAAACTTATACTTTCCAAAATTTAGATGCTACTTTTACAGAAATGCAGAAAAATATTATGGAAAGCAAACAAAGCCAATTATGAACGCTACAAATCATTTCAGGCTTTTGTGATTCAGAGGATCTTAAATATTTTTTTTCATATTAACAGCAATTTCTGGTTGTTCTGACAAACTTCGATCCTCAAATGTGAGTTCAAGCGCATTCTTTACAGACATATACAAAGTTCAAGGAAAATTGTAGCACTGATAATGAAAATAAGTTAACATCTGCGCATGATGTAATAATGAGAAAATACACCTCCTCTGGAAGATATGTAGAAGCACCTAAAAGACTGAATCTTTTGAATAATGTTTGTTATGTGCTTGAGACTCTTTCTAAGTCTCAATTGGGAGGATTGTGTGAAGTGAAGCGAACCGCAACCGCCACTAGGCGGCGATGTTATGACGTCAGTCTGCGAGCTGATTGATGTTATCATAACTACTTGTGATCCTGGCGGTAGCCGAACATTTTAAGTATCTGTGTGCATTTCATGTGTATGTCTCTGTTTGTGTCGTCCATTGTCAGGAAATGTTTCTGTCTGAAAGTGTTTTTAGTCTTATTTTCGCCAAAGTACCCAGCATCTAGTAGATATAAGCCCCACAAGATTTCTGAACTTTGATTCTATGTAAATTGGTTTTCGAACAATAACGCTGCAAGAAAAAAGAGTTGCGGCCGTAGCGCCACTATTAACAGTGATATCAAGTTTAATTTAAATACGCGATGTAAAATTTTTGAGTTTTCTTTATCTTCCGGATTGGGCGTTTTGAGGTAGATTTGAGTCAATAATGTGTATTTAATAAGTTTGAATGGGGGAGTGTAATAGGGCTACCGAAAGGAAAATTTTCTTTGAGAGATATTACAGAAAGACTTGGCAGAGGTAAGGCTGTAAATAAAGGAATTGATTTGCCTCTGACGTATTAATAAAACTTCTAACACTTTTAAAGTATACATTTTATGTTTATAAACTTTCCAAATTTATAACCCCCATTTCCTCTTTCATCAGCTTATTTATTTTAATCAAGCCTGGATTTTATATTTCGGCTGGTAAGTACAAGTAAATGGATTTTAAAAAAAACCAAATTGAGAGTATGAGAAAAATTACATTTCCGGTGTTGCACTGATGTCTAAAGAAGTTTATGTTTCTGTGTGTGTTTGATTTACTCTGTGTTGGATTTTGCCAATAACCAAATGCAGATTTTTTAAACTTCACGTGCGGTGAATATATTATTTGCGATTTGATCTCAAACTAAAAAGAAAAGTTTTGGAATGGAATGATTACTTTTTTTATTTCATATTGCATGCAAATATAATTGGGGCATTATTTTTTTAAAGAAACAGAAAATTGACAAATATTGGTACGAATAGAAATGTGATACGATATTTGAAATTATAAATGCATTGATGAATGTTTTATTCAAAAATGTTTTTAAATTGAAAAAATCGGCTATGGTTTCGTACCGTTACCTTGACATGGGGGATTTATTAAATGTATCAAATCTTAAAATCAAATATAATTTCTACCAGTAATTTAAAACAGTATTTTTTTTCTTGCTTCTAACATACAGTTGTAACAGGTCTTATATGAAATTAATATGTTGTATACCTTTATTATGTTATATGCATATTGCAGATCACAATTCCAAAGTGGGTCCACAGAAGCGAAAAAAATTAAATTTATTTAAAAGATTTTATCTTCAGTAAGAGTAAATGTAAACTAATTAAATTTAATTTGCAGTTGAAACTAAAAAATTCTGAAAGAGAAAGTATGATATTAAATTCAAAAAATTTAGGTTTTTGTTCAATTAAATAAAAATTATATCATTTGAAGGAATTTTTCCCATGTAAAAGAATATATGCAATTTGATAATTTGAAAAATACTTTATACTACTAAAAAAGAAATCTGCACTCAGGCGTCGTGCTTGGTTCTGAACAAGACCCACAATATTTAAATCAATTCATAAATGACATCTACAAAGCAAAACAAACATACCCTGCCTGTTTGTTGATGCTCCTGCAGAAATGAGTACAAGTATAAATTAGAAGTGTGTTAGGAACAACCTTTTAGAACATTTTGCTGAATAGGAAAAATGGCTTATATGCTGCAAAATACACAACAATGATAAGAACTTTGCACAGCCCTTTAGACATGTCAGGAAGGTTATCAGATGGATCAGTCAGACATTGTATCTTATTTCGACATTAGACCAAAAGTGAACCCACAAAACACATACCGACAATATGAGAGAAAGTCTTAGCTGCAAATACCAGTTTTCACCCGGCGTTAGTTCGCAAATCAATTGTCTTGTTAGGAAGAAAACTCGTTCTCTTTAAATCCCCGCTATGATTACTGATTAGTTGCGCATTCCTGGTGTGGAGAATTGCGCTTCAGACCCACGTAAAAAGTGCTAAAGACCCTTCGAAACGTCACCATGACACACATTTTACAAATGCCATGATGCAACAGGAACAAAAACATGATGAAAAACATCCACCCAAAAAGCACGTAACAATAATTTTTTGCGATTGTCAAAAATCTTCAATAAAATGGACAAGGCAACAATGAGGCCGACAAAAAGTGAGCACTGTAGGAATGTACATATAAAATCGTTGAAGCAAGAAGGCAGGCATACATTGATGCTCAAGATGAAAAATACCCTTTTCGAGTCCGTTTCTCAGACGGTATCCCTGGTAGTGGCGGGAAGAAGCTGAGAAACGAGGAAGGCTGCAAAAATATTTATCAAGAGAATACAATTTGAAAAAGTTATTTCATCTCAAAATAGTCCAATATCTTTTCATTCCAAACCCAAAATGAAATTTCCTGCTTTTGAAAGAAATTAAATTACCGGCATATGATATTTCTTACTAGTTTTACTAATAGAAAATTAAGTTACTGTTAATGTGATAATTCTGCTGAGGAAAAAATCAGGGCTCCGCACATGCATTTGCCTCCTCGACCAATTTGCTCGATAGCACTCTTAGAAAAATAAATAGCAAATAACTAATATACAAGAAAAATTATTATAAGCTGAAACAAATTAAAATCATTTTTAAATTAAGGAGACGGTGGACATCATATAGATTTTTTCTTAATTATTGACTTAGACTTCTGAAATTTTGTGCACATATTTATTCAAACATTATTATTTGGAAAATAGTTTTAAAAAATTAACTCAACAACTTTTTTAAAAAATTAAAAAGGAGGATTAATTTTTAAAACATCTAAAAATAATTGCCATGCCTGCCATTTTTTATTTTTTCTCTCCATTCTACAATATTATTTATTACTCATAAGTACATTTTCAAGATAATGGGGTAATATTTTGCTATTTCATTGAATAGTTAATTTATAGGAAATATTTTTGTTTACTTAATTTTTATAAGCATTTTACATTTTTTCAAAATAAAGTGACTTTTAACTATCTCAATGAAGTCGAAACATAAAATGGATACCAAGATTTATTTTAGTATCTATCAGGATACCGTACTAAACATTTCATAAGATATACTAAAAAATTGAGATGCATGGAATATTTTAAAGACACTTTAATCTGAAAAAATATAGTTTTGAGAAAAATACATTTTAAATATATGAGTACACTTGCCTTTCATACTTGCTCTCTTTATAACATACATTATTCATTTTATTAAAGTATAGACATATTTATGCATGTTATTCACTTAAAAGTATATTTCGAAGAGAAAAAATGTTTAAATGGAAAGTATTGACTTGATACGTTAGGATTTTCAGGCACGTGTGTTTTCAAAATTAATATGAATAACTATTTATTCACAACAAAAGATCAATTGAAACTGAATTTTAACTATTTTAATTAAGATTTATTTTAATTAAGACTATTAACTAAGATTTTTATTTTAGTATCTATCAGGATACCGTCCTGGAAATTTTAAAAGATTTACTAAAAACTTTAGATGTATGGAGACACGTAAATCTGAAAAAATATAGTATTGAGGAAAATACACTTTAAATATATGTATACTCTTACATTTGATACTTGCTTTCTCTACACGCCACACTAAACTTTTTATTAAACTGCAGATATATTCATACGATCTTATTCACTTTTAATCTACGTGTTAAAATTGTCAGGCACGTGTGTTTTCTAAATAATTATAAATAATTATTTACTCCCAACAAAAATAAATTAAAATTTGCCTGTTCCAATTTTCTTTGTCATATGATTTAGAAATTCGTCTTTAGTAATTTTCATAATGCCTCCATATACATCTAATTCTAATAAATCTTGGTATCGCCATCTGACAGAACACTCGTGTATCACATACTATAGTTTTCAAGTGATCCCTTCCACAAAATTTCTACAGCTTTAACTTCCATGGAATTTGATGATCCCACATACTTTTCGCTGTATTCTGGCCTGTGGGTTTTGTACAATTTGGAGAAATCAGCAATGTGTTCTCCAAGATCCCTTTTGGCAGTAGTGCATTCAAGACAATTTTTCGAAAGTATATCGTAGTCTATGACGAAACCAGTCAAAATATCGACGACAATACTAATTCCATATAATGACATAAGTCAACGTTTCTGCCATGTGAAATCATACGAGACAGTAATATTAATAATACCATCATTTTTGTCAGATGGTGATGCTAAACCATTGTAGGATGTTATTTCGTGACGAGACCAGTCAAAACATAGACAATACCAATTCCATATAGTGACGTATGTCAACGTTTCTGCCATGTGCCATCATACGAGACAGTAATATCAATAGTACTATATTTTGGGTCAGATGGTGATGCTAAATAATTATACTTTTAGCGACAATTTTGCAAGACACTCGTAGAATGTCATCTTTGTAAGTATGCTTCTCCTAATACATTTTAGGTAAACATTTGGAATATGTTTTTCACACTGCATGAATGCCATTAGCCATGAAAAAACTTCCAATGCTGCGTGACCTTTCCCAATTTTCAAACAACCTTCAACGAGCTTTTTATTTGCTTCAAAGCATTTATCCACATTATCACGGGGCTGGAAAATATAGAATTAAATATTTTATCACATTTTTTTTGCATTAGTTCTAATTTTGATGAAAAGTCATAAGTCAGATGAGATGTAACAGCCAAAGAACACATATTGCATTCATTACATTTTGCATTGGACTGAAGGGAAGAAAACATACTATTATTCATAATGACATATGAATTGTTTTAAATTGCTTTTCTTGTTGATGCAGTGGTAGAAGACAACACTTCAAATTTTGTGGCACACACATTTATAGACAGTGTTCAACTTACACTACAATATCAGAATTTTCCATAACGATACAATAACAAAAAAGCACACATAGTGATTATTACTTAAAAGGGTTTTTCAGCAAAAATAAATAATATTAAAAACTGCAAGATAAGGAAGAAGGCGGTTGTTACAAAGAAGGATAGCGAACAAAAACACAACATTTCGTAAAATACACGCGGTAAAAATATCAACAAACACGGCAAACAGCAGTTAATAGTTACAGTTAAAGTCGGCGAAAGCCAAAATATAAAAATTTTGATTCTAAACTGAAATGTAAAACAATTCATATTTGTTGAAATGTTTGTTTACATTTTTCAGGTCCCTTTAAATTTTTTAAATGATTATAACTTTTTAATAAATTAATTTAGACACATGCGAGTTTGTGCATACGGTTCAGTAAAGTAAATAATATCTTAATATTGCAATTTTTTTCTATATTTTGGTAAAGTTTTGCCAATTTCAAGGTCCACCGTCTCCTTAAACACTCAAACAAAATGAAAGTTTTAGAGTAGAATTATATGCTTGACAAATACAACACATATTAACCAATAGTAACTAAAATAAAATGATTTAAATGTGCTGGTATTCTCCTTTCCTGATTGAAGACTTTTGAACGATGTTCATATCCGCCATAAAACGACCTACGTATTCTTAAATTTAATTTTTTCCACAGGGAAAGATCTTACGCAGGTAGCACAACATATTGCAAAATATAGTACAATATTGATTGATATATACGCTATTGCGAATATTGTTCAATATCATATAATATTGTAAAATATCTTTGAGCTACAAGGGGATAATGCGATATTTTGAAGATCTCCAACCTTCAATATTTTTTCTTACCTTTAATAATAATGATTTACCCTATGATGCATTCGTTTATCAAACGAAACGAGTTGGTAATTGCATTCCCAGGTATTTTCCAAATTGCCTGTGTTTTATGCAAATAAATATTTATCCTAGTATTCAATAATCAATGATTCCCAGATTAGGTTCCAATTCCCTCTTATAAAAATTCTCACTTGAATAATAATATTTTATAGAAATTCTACGTAGGTTTTTTTCCGGAGTCTGCCTTCTTCCAAACAGTTTCTAAGTTTAAGGGAGGACATTCTGCGCAGTGAGCAAATTTTGGTCCTTTGGAAGGGCAAAGTAATATGCAGCTCAAATCTGCGCTTCTCTTACTTATTGATTCATTTTCTGTCTTCTTTTAAATTTTCTTTTAATTTCTTTGGATTTTCGTTGGCCATGAAAATCTGAGAGTGGGAAAGAAAAGAGATATGATTAAAAACGGAAACAAAAGTTTAAGAAATAAATTCAGGGAGGCCGCAGCCCTAATAGATGATCCCAGGTGTCGAGAATTGCGCGTCAGTCCCACATAAAAAGGCTAAAAACTCTTCAAAATACCACTATGACATACATCTTTAAAATACCATTCTACAACAAGAACAAAAATATAAAGAAAGAACTACGCCAAAACGCATAAAAGAATTATTTCTTAACGTTATCGAATATTCTTCAATAAAATGGGCGACGGCAGTGGCGACCCGCCGAAAAGATACAAGTGTAGGACAGCAAAATACATATCGTTCAAAAGGGAAGGCTGTCATACATAGATGAGAGGTATAAAATATTCCAAACTTCCCTTCCCCATAACCAGAGAGCTTGACAGTGTGATACGCTGATTTGTAAATAAAATGTGAAACCTGACTAGCATGTTCAAGACAATATTACTTCTTCTATGTGATAAATATATTTCAACCCGCTTAATTTCAAATATAGAGTCATTGCTACTTGAATTTATGGCACGCTGAAACATTTAACTTTCCGAAACCCGAATGAAGCTACTAAACTAGTTCTTTCTTTAGTCTGCCTTCTCAAAGGAGGGAGCTGGCCCTCTTAAATTGCACAAAGGCTGCGACTGCATTTCTCATCGGCTTTTATGTTTAAGACATTGTGACACAGAACGCGCCTGGTCACAGATAAACCACACATAGTTGCAACTGACATCCAAATGAAAAGGCGAAATACCCTTCAAAACACACAAATTTTAACCCGCGAAGACGCGCGAAGGGGTAAACTGTGTAAAATACTGACATCCCTTTAGTTCCAATGAATGAAATGCATGCTAGTTGGCTTTAAGGTCATATTTAACAGACGGAACGTGTTTCAAGAAAAATTAATTTTTTTATTGGAATTCAACATTAAACATCAACTTGTGCTTCCTCGTGTCAGGATTGTTTGTTCAATTTAGTGATCACATTAGTGACAGTAGAATAATGTTGTCTCGCTATTTAAGTCTTTGTAAGGAAACAGTTTTATTCAAGAACAATTTATATTTCTAAACTAGAGATTTTTGCGGGTACAAGACTTTTAAACTGGACAATAGTGTAATTGAAAATGAAAATAGATTGATGCAAAGACTTTATCATTCTGGATTTAATGAAACGGTAGTCAGATGGTACATATATTATTCGTTTTCGCAAAAACTATTGGAGGAAGAGCTGAAAATTTTAGAAAATAGTCTGAAAACTAAAAAGTGTATTACGCCCTAAATTTATTGGATTTAAAGATAAAACACATCAGAATTCTTATTTGTATTTCTAAAAAATCTGGTTTCCTGTGGAACTAAGAAAATTAGAAGCGGTATTTTTCTATCCAAATTGTATAACACTTATAATATTAAAAATTCTTTACTATAAAAATAATGAAAACGTGTATGTAAGAAATATGCTTTCCTTGTGTGTTCGCAATGCGCTGAATAATATAAAATATTACCTACTAAATTTTTCGTCTAAAAAGTTGCTGTTGTAAAACTAGAACTGTTTGCATGAATAATTGGAATCACATATAGCATAAAAATGTTACTTGATTTGTTTAAATAGCAAAGTAACTTGGGGTGTCGCACACACCCTTGCGCCTTTTCGCGCTACTCTTCATGTGTCCTCCAGAGATAAAAATACCATGATTCATGAGGAGCAAAAATATGATATAAGAATTCCACCGAAAAAGCATACAAGAATTATTTCTTAAGATTGTTTTAATATTCTTCAATAAAACATACAAAAGCAGAGACAAGGTCGCCAGAGATAACAGCGTGCGTCCACAAAATAGAAATCACGGAAACATCAGAGCAGTCATACATAGATGAGTAGCGTGTAAATATCCCTCTCTATTCCCTTCCCCATAACCAGGAAGTATGAAGGAATGGAACGGAATGTGACAACAAATGCTGTGACACATAAACAGCACAATGAAGGCAATATTTCCTCCTATGTATATTATATTTGTTTTTTAACCCTCTGAGTGTTTCACACGTATTTCTACGTTGACCTTGGACAACCCCAAAATCGTTAAACACGCATTTCAAAGTGTGGTCGAAAACACCCCGAAATCGGTTTGCACTGAATTTTACGTTCATTGTGAACTGTCTCTAAAGTGAAACACACGTACTTTTCCGAATTTCTTACCCCCTTTCTTGGTTTGACATCTTGATTGATTATCCGGGGAGAGCACAGGTCAACACAATGCAGACTGATAAGGATGTACTTACTGTGCAAATTGGAGATGGCACAGGATCCGAAACCCCACTCTCCCCTGTGGTGTGGGGAATTTTAATGCTATTTGCATTGAGGTTATATTTCCGGAAGAATTGCTGTATCGGATTTTTTTTTTGTTTAATGTCAGCCTGGTTTGATGCTATATTACTGTTAACTGGATTCCGGTTACGTATTGCTAAAGTACCTTTAATCACGTTCATGCTTCTTAATATGGCCGTTTTTTTCCTGACAGTATTCACAAGAACACGGAGAATGGAGTTTCAGCAACAAGCGATAAATGGCAGCTGAAGGCAGAAGAGCAAAATCTTTCAATTATTAATTAAAATTAATTAAGTAATTTTAATTAATTAAAAGTGTTTCCTCATTTCCAGGGTTATTCTACATACAAAAATTATCTAATGAATAAAAAACAAAATTAAAGTTGCTAGTAGGTAAATTCAGTAAATAGGGGTTAAGGCGTATTTTAACTGGGCGCAGCCATAGCATCTGCGTGTCTTGATAAAGAATTGGCCTTGGGAACCAGTTCCACTTGTTTGAGGGTAACAATGAAGGAAAGGCAAACTTCCTTGACCTTCAAGTTACTGGTGTTGGTGACTCTGTCACATTATACTCTTAAAGTTTCACATTTCGGGAGTGGTACTTTTTTCTATTTGCCAAATATCCATCATGTTTTATTTTCAACAAAGTCCTGATTGAAATCTTTTGAAAGTACCTCAGAGTTCAAAGTGGAAATATTTACATGAATTATCTGTTCCTTTCGCTTAGTAGCAAATAGGTGACTAATTTCTCAGAACTCAGTATAAAGACAGCCTTTAAAGTTGTGTAAATACTTGTGCAGTTCAAATAAGTTTGCCTTCAAATTCTCTTGAAATTAATTGTACAACGTCATTAGATTAGACTAAAGCAGATGCGATGTCCAAGTGATCATTTTTGACATTTAAAACTTGTTAAAGATTTAAATAAATTGGCAAAATAAAGGGCGATAATGTGCAAAAACTTGTTATATGAGTTATTCAAATATAAAGCTTCTTTTTATTTTTAGTAAGAAAGTACTTCATGAGAGTTTTTTTATTTTGTTTCCAACTTTCCAATTCCTATTTTTAATTTATAAAAGAGAAAAGTATATCTCAGAATGTTTATTAATTATATAGGTTTAAACCCACTTAAAAGGAAAAAAAAACACTTTTATATAGCAAATCCTAAACACACCAAAGTTATCAGGAGAAATTCTTTCTTTTCCGGGCAAAGAGTACTTGCTTTCTTTTATAATAGTAAACTTGGTTTCTTGTAAATTTGAATTTAAGTTTTGGGAAAGCTAAGAATTTTGCATGATACTCATAAGTTAAAGTGAGAATTGTTCTTTGAAGTTAGAGGTTTAACCCTCTGAGTGGTTCGGTCTCCTTTGGCAAGCGATTCAGCTTGATTGTTCGAAGACCCTTTATCTGTTTAAAGTGCGCCCTCCTCCAGACAGAACATGTTCCAAAAGCGCAGCAGTTCGAGATCTCTTCCCCCTCTGATCCATGGGCAATCAGCAGCCCCCCCTCGAAGGGGACTAACCACAGAATCGTTCTATTCAGCTAGAAACCTATTCAAGCTAGCCCTTACTGCCTTCGGAGAGCCCACCTGTTGTGTGATAAATTAACACTTCAGGTCTTCAAGATGAGCAGTTGGGATCTATTTTCTACACATTGCTGTCAACAAATGACAAAAATACACACACCGGTTTAGGCGCGTATACCTATTTTCATGTTTTGAATATCTAATAAAATTAGGAACATTATTCAAGCTGCATAAAGTTGAGTGATTTTTTAAGATCTTTGTGTTTAAATTTTTTTGCCGTTTATTAATATTTGTATTTTAGCTATTGGCCTTATTTTTATATTATTAGTTTTTTTATATCCGTGACTTCACTTTATTTACTCCGTCGCATATTATTCTATAGTTAAAATTAATTTTCAATTTTAGGGATTAAAAACAATGCATTATATATATATATATATATATATATATATATATATATTCAAATTTTAATATACATATATTAAAAATTAATTAAATATAATTAAAAAAAGACATCAAAAATTAATTAAAAAATAATTATATATATATATAATTATTTTTACTGAGCCCTGATGTCTATCAAAAGATTTTTCACGTGCTTCTTGATTTAGTACTCCGTAAAGGTAGAAAAAATTGAGAAGCTTGATCACAAACTATAAACAGTGTTTAACTGGATTAATCCGTTTGTATGCACATAAATACTTATTATATGGATAGTCGCATAATAATCTGCTTCTATAAAACCGCCTGTAATAATTAATACATATGAAGTTAAACGCCTTCTTATCCCTGAATAATGTTTTAAATTAACTAATACTACAAACCTTTTTATGAAACTTGTACTATATGCTTGTTAGAGCACAGTTAATAATTCTCAAAATAAAGTTTACGTTTTAGACTAAATGTTAGAAGAAGAAATAACGTATACATATACCGTTATTTAGCACGCAGATATTATCTTTTATTATAATAAACAGAAAATTAATTCACCTAGATTAACAAAATTTGAAACTTTTTTACTATAGTACCGGTCATACAAGAGCATCCCGTGGCCAAATTTTCAAAATTAAAATTTAATTCTTTATTTATAACTTTTTTATCGAAAAGTATATTAGAGTTTAGACAGGCATTAGAGTTTTTTGAGCCCTATTTAACGAAATTGGACCATATCTACAATTAGGGTTGCGTTTAGGGTTACCGTATTCAGAAACACGAAGTGTAAAACGAGGAGATATATCAAAATTCAGATTTACAATCAATGAGAGATTACAATACTTTCCTCTTTGTATACTACGTATACGAGGAAAGGTAAAAGCAATCAACATTTTTTCAATCAATTTTGAAATGGGCCTTGGTACGAAGTACAAAATTGTTGAATTATTTTCTACAGATATTTTTTACAAACTTGGTAAAATCAGAAAGAATTAGGGAGGAAAATCTACCACATATTCGAGAGTAGTCAAGGTTCCCTTTTTTGTTGCTATTCAAAAACGGTTTGGGCCTTTTCGTACTAAATATAAAGGGGAATTTTATAAACTAAAAATGACACTTTATTCTTTATACAAATTTTAAAAATTAAATTATATATACTCATTCATGTATGCACCATACTACTTGGAAAATAAATATCTTGTTTACAGTTTTACCAATTATCCATTCAAGTTCAGGGCCAATAAAAAACGTGTAGATAGATAAATCTGAATTATATAAAAAAAAAATTATACTTTACAAATTACAGCACACGCACACACATCCAAAGATATTGCTATAAAACACATTATATAGTATGTGATATAATTGGAATTTGAAATAATTCAATCACCCTGAGACTGCTATTATTTGCGGAAGAACTGTCCTTAAGCTTGTTAATATCGGATATATCAAGGTTTGTAACACATAATAGTGGATTCTTGTCTCATAGCATTTATTAAAATTACCTCAGAATTGGTATAGATTTACCAAAAGCACTGGAATTTAAGCATTTAGATTTGATCACATACGAATAATGCTTAATAGCAAATCTACCAAAACTCTAATGGTTCCAAGGAACCAATGCATAAATGCAGTCTCTGAAGCAGAAATAATATTTTCTTAGAAATAGTTTTGGGTTCTAGGAAGAGGCTAAATTTTCAATGATGAATTTAAATAATCTCTACACAGTTGAGCTGCAGATAATATCAGACTCTCAGCTAGGATTAGTATCAACGGTATGCAACGATGTTCCCCGATACAGTGCTTTTTTAACAGATGGTTATGTCTATCTGTGCGTGAAAAACATGTGACATAAACAGATAGAGAATCAGTTTGAGAAAGGTCGTAGCAGGACTGTAGTATATACAGTGGCGATTTTTCGCACAGGTGTTAAAGGCATCGCCTCGTGCATCTAGAAGGGCCTCAAACCTATTCGATCTATATCGTAATACTAAACCGGGTAATTTTCGACATTGGGCAGGGGAGGGGCCTCACAGCAATTTTGCATACAATGATACTATACTGACAAATCCGCCAATGGGTATAGGATGATTGATTCACCGAAGAAATACTTCGACAAAATTCCGTGCTCTTTAAGATCAGTAAAAGAGACGCAAAATGGCTCATTGGTAAAAATTGTTAATTGACGACAAAGCCGTGACACTTCATAGTGTTTGGCGTTCTCGGTGAGGAATACAAAAAGTTTGGGGGCCGTTTTGTATCGTACCGTTCTTTTCGAAAATATAAAAACAAATTTAACAAGCTTAAAACTGACCTTTACTCTTCAAATAATAAATTAAATAAAATAAAATAATAAACATATAGAAAATAAATATTTTATTTACAAGTTGAAAATATTATTTATCAAAGTTCAGAATATGAGAGAAAATGGAGCAGATAGTAATTTTTTTATAAAAAAATTACACCTTACAAATTACAGCATGCACGCATAAGATAATGTAATAAAACCATGATCTGGCAGGTGACAGTAATATTTTGCGAGATAATCAAGCCAGAGACTGCTATTATTACTATGAAGATCAGTCTTCAAAGTTGTTATTAGTGGATCTGGATGTATCAATGGTTCTAACATATAGTAGTGGATTTCTTTTCTCAGAGCATGAATAAAAATTTAACTTGCAGTTGGCATGCATTTACCGAAAGCAATTCAATTTAGCTATATAGTTTTAATCATTTATAGAAAGAATGCTTAATAACATCAGGAAAAAAATTGTCTTCAAGGAACTAATGTAAATACAGTATTCGTATAATATTTTCTGAGAAATATTTTGTCTTCTTTTATTTTAAGCAAAGAAATAAACATCTTCATTGATTATTCAAATAAACGTAAGAGAGTTAAGCTACGAATGATATCAGTCTCATAATAAGATTATTAAAAGTCTGATAAGATCACACACCCAAACAGTAATTTAGTCGATAACGTTTTCTCGCTATATTTTCCCTGCCTTTAACAAAAGAAAATGTTACAATGTAAAAAATAAAATTTTTTCCACTTTCTTTAATTTTTGCCTTACTTATTTTTTTCAGTTCAGTGTACTCTAAAATGTCAAATTCCGCTATAATTATTAATAAAATGATAAATTCCATCTTCAGGCAGATTAATTTTTCATTGTAATTTTGATATAAAAATATTTTCTAAATTTGTAAATAATGAAGGTTAAAATCGTTCTGTCAAAAATTACACTTAAAACCGAAAATAATTCATTTTTAATAAAAATCAAATACATATATAATAGAAATAATTGTAAACTAATTTTCAGTTTGTCGAAGATAGAAACAATAGAAAATAATTACATCATTTCAAACCTTAAACTCTCTATTTGGCAAAAAATTTAATTTTACTCTATTTTTATAATCGAACATAGTAAGATGGAGATTATTAATGAAAGAAGGTTTACTAATATCAAAAATAGTTGACGTGGGTGAATGTGTTGATTCAAGAACACATGTTCAGCTATATACAAATATGATTTTCAACTTCCCTAGGCTTCAATTTTATGCTTGAATGCACGGTATTGAACAAATCTACTTTTACTTGAAACACAATATCTATTTTACGTAACCGCTCGATATGGATCTTTTACAAAACATTGAGCATTGAAAAAAAAATCTTTATATCACATAAATTGTATTAAGAATAGTACTTGAAACA